>SEYY01008552.1:10000-20000 GCA_009176605.1 Armadillidium nasatum | reverse complement strand
CCCTTCAAACGCGAAACGAATTTTAATTACAAACCGTTTTCCATTTTAAGCACTACTTAATTAATTTGCATATTAAACGGCTTAAGATATTATTATTCGCTAAATTTAACACTATATTAATATATATATATATATATATATATATATATATATATATATATATATATATATATATATATATATATATATATATATATATATATATATATATATATATAATATAATAATTAAAGTCTGCTAGCACTCTCGCAGGCTAAATATTCATTAAACATCGAAGTTTAAACTTTGCCATAGAGGAATCGAACCAAGACCCTATAGCACAAAAACAGAGTTTTACCATTACGCTACTGGTGGTCCAAAAGAGAAATTCAAAGAGGAGGCTTATGAATATTAATTAACAAGAACAACCTCCAAGGACTTCTCCCGACAGCGCTTGAGCGTGAGGCAACATGGCCCGGGCTCAGCTCTCCCTTTTCCTCTCGCAAACTAAGCATATAAGGTAATAATTAAAGTCTGCTAACACTCTCGGAGACTAAATATTCTTTAAACATCGAAGTTATTTTAATGAATTTTCTTCATTCATGAAGCGATCTTCACTTGACATTGTACCCACCAACACGTGACATGGTCTAAATCTTCATTTATTTTTACCATCATGGATAGCATCACATGAACTATTATCATATATTTGTAATTTAAATTATTTTATTTCACAAACAAGACAGAAGTGAATACACACCAAGTGAGAAATATCGAATCAGGGAAAAACAAAATTATAATAAAAAACGTATTAGTAAAACTCTAGTTATATTTATTCCTCATCTCTCATTATATTCTTATACTCAGATTATTTGAACTACATTTGTACTTGTTATGTTTTTCTATGACTCCATATATATATATATATATATATATATATATATATATATATATATATATATATATATATATATATATATATATATATATATATATATATATATATATATATATATATATATATATATATATATATATATATTTTACCGATGGACAAGTTAAGAAGAATCAGAAGAAGTAGGAAAATAGATTAGGAATTTGAAATGAGATGTTAAACCTAAAATTATTTAGTGTTTTAATAAGGGAAGAATAATAATAGGAATTTATCGCATTTAAATTAGTTTCGATGTCGCGTCACGTGTTACACAGCCTTGGATATGACACACTGACACGCAATGTGACGAATGAAACTTGCAATTCAACCCTCCAATTTTATTGGTTTCAGAAATTCGTAGTTTATTTTTAGAAGTCAATAAATAAATGAATAATAAATAAATGAATATATATATATATATATATATATATATATATATATATATATATATATATATATATATATATATATATATATATATATATATATATATATATATATATATATATATATATATATATATATTCTAAAAAATCCCATTCTCAAATGATCTAATAAATTCTATGAGAAAAATTTGAGAGACCCGATGGAAGATTCTACTTCGGCTGACAAGGTAAAAACAATTTCTGAGAGAGTGAAAATGAATAATATATATATATATATATATATATATATATATATATATATATATATATATATATATATATATATATATATATATATATATATATATATATATATATATATATATATATATATATATATATATATATATATATATATTGTTTATATATTATATATATATATATATATATATATATATATATATATATATATATATATATATATATATATATATATATATATATATATATATATATATATATATATATATATATATATATATATATTATATATATATTACGACACTCACGGGCAAAGCCCTATTCAAGAAGGGGGTGTTAGAAGAATAAAAATAAATTCTTAGGTGAGAACAGACGTTGGCTTTAAAGAAATTGAGATTAAATTCGGCAGGAAAAACAGAAGAAGGGAGAGAGTTACACAAAACAGAGGTGGCAGGAAAGAAGGAGGCACCACAGCGGACAAGCCTGGAGTTGCCTATGTCCACGCAAAATTGATGCGCAGACAATGTACCTCTTGTGCTACGAGGACGCTGTAAAGGTGGAAGTTTAAGGAGTGGATAGTTTCCTCGAGCATTTGCCGCTGTAGTATCTATAGAAAAAAGAGAAGGCACCAATGTCACGTCACAAAGATAAAGGGTCAAGTTTATTTATAAGTCTTTTTGCCTTTGACTCAACCCTTTCCAAAAGACAGGTGAAACCTGAGCCACCCCAAAAATGAGAGCAGTACTCCATACAAGGGCAGATGAGACCCTTGTTTTTTTGGAGTAACTGCAAAGAAGTAAAAAATTCTCGCAGTCTAAACAGAACTCCCAGTTTCTTTGAACCGCCCTAGCAACCATTGTGATATGAGGTTTCCAAATATAATATATATATATATATATATATATATATATATATATATATATATATATATATATATATATATATATATATATATATATATATATATATATATATATATATATATATATATATTATTTACATTTTTTCTTTATTTATTTCATTATGCCGCCAGCACATTCTAAAAAAAAGTCAATCAAAGCTATTTATTATCGGGAAACGTCGTGCACCTCTACCAACCTATCGATTTGGTAACTTTTCAGATAACTGATATTGATGGAACCTTTCCAACACAAGCGCATTAAACTATTATGGAATTTTTATATCTCAAATAATTTAAAGACTGTTTACCTTTTCTTACAACAAAAATTTTGAAGCTTAAAATCACTTAATCATGTTCTTCTATAAGTTGCTATTTTTCTATTGCTTTTTATTAGGTTAGGTTAGGTTAGGTTAGGATAAATTAGGTTAGATTAGGAGATAAAGTTAGGTTAGGTTAGGTAAGGATAAATTAGGTTAGGTTAGGTTAGGTCAGGTTAGGATATGATAAGTTAAACTACGTTACACTCATCTCTCTTTCATGACAACATTTGAAGAATCCTAAACTTATATTCTTCCGTCAAATTCCTAGCTTAAATAATATTTTTATAGCCTTTCTCACAATTATCTTGCTTCTTCGCAATCTAAAATGAGCCAGAGCTAAATCATTTTAGTCAGTAACCTCCCTAACAATACCTTAACTGCATTCATCTACTCTCAATTATTAAAAAGTTATATCCTCCTGTGTTATCGATTTCCACTGCAAAGTAATATATAAAAGGTACTCTCTATTTTTACCAAATAATCAAATACTTAGTTGTTAATCTTTGTCAAATTTTGTAACTTTTTTGTGTTTGTATACATTTTAAATTCATTTCGGTAATCATATAAATTATATGTTCCACCGATCCCGAAGAAGGGTGGCTGCACTGACCCCTCTTAACTATTGCCCTACAGCTCTCACATGTGTTCTATTTAAAATCATTGAAACCTCCTCAATTCTCATTTTCTGGATTACCTTGAGTGTCACTCTCTTCTTTCATATCTCAAAATGGTTTTCGACTTTCAAGGTCTACTGGTGGCATACTTTCCTATCTTACTAATATATGGTCTTCTGCTCTTAGGGATTAGGGGGAGTCTTGTATGATGGCGCTTGATATTTCCAAGGTTTTTGAACGGGTATGGCATGACGCCACTACTCTCCAGACACCCTTCCTTTGGGTTTCCTCCTTTCTCTCTGATCGTGCCTTATCCTGTCAATTGTGGTGTTCCTCAGGGTTCTGTTTTATCTCCAACTTTATTTTTACTTTTCATCAACGATCATCTCAGCCCCACTTCTAACTCTGTTCTTTCTTATGCAGATGACTCAACTCTGAATTCTTCTACTCATTTAAATTCTGCTCCTTCTTTTGCTTCTAGAATTGCTTCTCGTCTTCAGCTTTCTGACTATTCTTGCCGATCTGGATGGAATTTCAACCTTATGAAATTCAGCTCTTTAAAAACTCAACTTGCTCATATCTTCCCCTCAACATTCTTATCTCCTTCGACTGTTCTCCCATTTCAGGTGTAAACAACAAGCATTCGTGGACTGAACATAAAAAATAAGCTATCTTGGAAACCTAATGTCACAATGGTTGCTAAGGCGGCTTCAAAGAAGCTGGAAGTAACGTTCAGATCGAGGGAACTTTTTCTCCCGAACTCTTGCTCCTATTATATAAGGGTTTTATCGGCCCTTGTATGGAGTACTGTTCTCACATTTGGGGGTGGGGGACTGAAATCCGATTCCTCCCTTAATTTGCATAGAACTGAATTAAAGGCTAAAATTTTGAATAATAAGATGTCCCCTACTTCCAAACTCACTTGACCCTCTGTCTCTTCGACGTAACGTTGGTGAACTCTTTCTTTTCTATAGGTATAATATCGTCAGGTGCTCGAGGGAATTCACCTCTTGCATTCCTCCACCATTGCGTCGCTCTCGTTTCACAAGGAGTGACATTTTACTGCATAAATTTTTGTATGAATATAGTGAACTCAGGCTTACCCGTCGTAATTTCTTCCTCCTTTTCAGCCACTTCTGTTCTATGGAACTCTCTGCCTTCATCTGTTTTTTTTCTTCATTTAATCTGCCTTTCATTAAAGCTTTCGCCTGTGCTCGAGCTTGGGATGGGATTTCTTTTATATTATACAGTATTTCTACCCCACTCCTAGAAATTTTTAAAAATATATTAAATGTACTATAATATGAAACCTAAAATATTATTTTAAACAAATTTTCTATTATTATTCCCCTCCGGTGAAAACTTTTAAATAAACACTTGGTTATCTTTCCCAGACTTTAGCAGTAATTTTAACTACCTATAAGCAATAAACTATTTCAAATGAAGTCTCGCTATTTAAGGGGAAATTATTTTCAGTGATATTTTCAATAATAGAAACTTGCGGATGATGTAGAAAATTATGTTTGGTTTGGTTAGATTTGATTAGGTTAGGTTAGATTACGTTTGGTTAGGTTAGGTTAGGTTAGATTAAATTTGATTAGGTAAGGTTAGGTTAGATTAAGTTTGATTAGGTTAGGTTAGGTTAAGTTTGATTAGGGTAGGTTAGGTTAGGCTATTTTAAGTTTGATTAGGTTAGGTTAGGTTATATTAAGTTTGATTAAGTTAGGTTAGGTTAGGTTAGGTTAGATTAAGTTTGATTAGGTTAGGTTAGGTTAGGTTTCTAGAGAATCTAAACTACATTTAACCAGGGTTCTACAATTAGGATCGGAATAAGTCGTGTTCGAATGTTTACCGGAACTGGATTCGGAAGTTCAAAATAGTCGGAGTAAGAACTGGATTCTACACAGCTCTAACCAAGTCTAATTTAATATAATTCAACGTAGTAAATTAATCTTATCTAACAGCTAATAATAAATGTGACTATAATAATATAATAAAATAAATAAAAATAAAAATAATAATAATAAAATAAATAATAAATAATAATAATAATAATAATAATAATAATATATAATAATAATAATAATAATAATAATAATAATAATAATAATAATAAATAATAATAAATAAATATAATAAATAATAATAATATTAAAATAAATAAAAATAATAATAATAATAATAATAATAATAATAATAATAATAATAAATAATAATAATAATATAATAATAATAATAATAATAATAATAATAATAATAATAAATAATAAATAATAATAATAAAATTGTAATAATGTAAAAATAAAAATAAAAATAAAATAAAATATTTTTTAATTTTTAATTAATTTTAATAATAATAAATAATAATAATAATAATAATAATAATAATAATAATAATAATAATAATAATAATAATAATAATAATAATAATAATAATAATAATAATAAAATAATAAATAATAATAATTAATAATAATAATAAATAATAATAATAATAATAATAATAATATAATAATAATAAAATAATAATAATAATAATAATAATAATAAAAATAAATAATAATAATAATAATAAATAATAATAATAATAATAATAATAATAATAATAATAATAATAAAATAATAATAATAATAAAAATAATAAAAATAATAAAAATAATAATAAATAATAATAATAATAATAATAATAATAATAATAATAATAATAATAATAATAATAATAATAATAATAATAATAATAATAATAATAATAATAATAATAATAATAATAATAATAATAAAAATAATAAATAATAATAATAATAATAATAATAAAATAATAATAAAATAATAATAATAATAATAATAATAATAATAATAATAATAATAATATACGATCCCATTAGAAATAGATTTGCGTAAAGCCTGAGCCATTCCAAAGAGAGAGTCGTCCTGAAAATCTCTTTATTATTTAAAGTGTATTTTTTTTTTTTTTTTTTTTTTTTTTAGTTCTTAATTGAATGTAAATGGTAAACACGCAACGATATAATTACAATTATTAAAAAAAAAGTTTTTTAATTAAATGGTACTTGAAAAGTTAAATGGCTTTTGCTACTACTATTACTATTACTACTACTATACTATAACTATTACTACTAATAATAATAACTATTTCTATTTCTACATTGCTAGTAATGGCTTTTGATACTACTATTACTACTAACTAATAACTATAGCTATTTCTACTGCTACTAATACTACTGCTTCTGCTATTATGAATACTAATACTATTATTACTACTAAGTGTTATTTTTGGAAAGAATTTAGCTACTGGTAAATTTAAACCATTTTTTGTTTGGTAGATTCAACAACCACCTTGAGAACTAATGCCACTCCTAATGTCAATTACTAATGCCAACTACTAATGCCACCTCTGTTAACGTTGGCGCACGAATTCTCCTCAATTTATAACTGTCGATAGTTTCGAATATAAAAATATAATTTTTAAATTCGAAATAATAATAATAATAATAATAATAATAATAATAATAATAATAATAATAATAATAATAATAATAATAATAATAATAATAATACCGTTTAAAGAAATCAAATTCACTTATCCAAAATAACTAATATGTATCCGGCATAATTTTCTTTGTAACAGCTACTTTGTGACTTTTAATCTTTCCTAATCACCTTATTGTAACAACTGTTTTTTTTTTTTTTTTTTTTTTTTTTTTTTTTTGCACTACTCTGTTACAATTAGTCTTTCATATTTTTCTAATGGTTGGTACTCCGTTAATAACTATTGTGACTAACTGTTTCTGCTCGCATTCCGGTATATGTGGGCAGATAGTTGTACGGGTATACCTGAATGGTACAATGCCTCCACACGGTAGAGAGACAACTGATGGTTGTCAGTTCAGTTCCAGTTAGTATGATGTCTACAGATAATGATTTAGGGATATCTAGATTATTAATTACAACCAGAAGGTTTGGTAATCGTTAAAAAAAACGACTTATTAAAAGGTGAAAAGGAAATTGGTCAAGGAAAAGCAGCAATTTTCACAAGTTAACTATTTTTAGCTTCTTGCGAAAATTTCTTCGAATGTTATTAATTTTATTTTATAACAAGCAAGTAGTATATGGGACGCTATCCCAGGAAATTCATCGGCAGATAAGCCTAACGATCTTTTCTGCAATTGCGCGTCGAAATTGAAATCTCAGGGACCTTCCTGACCTTTTTTGAAGGTTCACGGACCCACATGGACCCCTTCTCCCTAGATTCGAGAAAAAGTTTGACCAGATTGAACCTTAAAAATTGGTCAGGAGAGATTGTGAAGAGGACGTAGCAATACCGAAAGCTCAGGTAACTTCCTGACACCGATTTTGGGGAGGTTCACAGTGCTCTCATGGGACCACTTCCCCCTGCTAGAGCCCAATTTCGATGGGTTGAACCCCCAAAATAGGGTCAGGAAAGAGCGTGAGGTTAATTTGAGCGGAATGATTTGCAATTGCAAATCAAAATGCTGTTAGGCTTATCTACCGATGAATTCCCTGGGAATAGCGCCCCATATACTAACTCAACCATTCTATATTTACAAGTGCCTCTATTTCTTAAAGGTCTTATAGTAATTTTGATAAACTCTCCTCATTCTTCCTTCATCGTTGTCATCTTTAGATTTCACTTAACACAAACATATTTTATATTTATATATCTTTATATTTCTCCAAACATTCACGATGGCTAGTTTGAAAATCATTTGTCAAATTAACAAGATATACGCACTTGTCAATGCGAGTGATACACAATAACTGAGGAGGTATATCGGAATGCTCCTCTACAGTATCCTGTATTCTTGCACAGTTCATTCTAGTTCAAGTTTATCTAATGTAATTATATTCTGTTCAGGTCGCTTGGAAAAGCCGAAAAGAACTGACAGCTCTAATATCCACACTATCAAGTATGTCTACACAGGTATACCCTTCATGAATATCAGAACATGTTTGGTGGCCTTAAATTTCCATTATACTTTTCTAATAACTGGGTTTTGTTTACAACTACTGTGCGACTGAACTTGTCAAAATTACTTTAAATATTGTTAATCTGCTACAAGTACAATGTCAGTATATCAAAACTTTCAAATAACTACTACCTTTATAATTATCCTGAGACTGTCAATCAATCTCATAGCTATTCTAATAAACGTTTCTATGCTTCAGACTGTCTGACTTTTGAATTAATTGCTATCAATTCCTATGCTTTTCATATCTTTTTAAACTATTAACATCAATTACTATTCTAAATGATGCACAATTGCCATCTACCGTGCACAAATGGTATAATGATTGTCTCACGTGCTTAAGAGCGCCGGTTCAATCCCACTTGGGGATCCTAGGTATATACTACCTAGAAAAGTTCCTCCCATTAGATAGGGCAATGCCCGTGAAATACAAACTTTTTATTTAAAAAAAAAAAAAAAATATTGTTTTTTTTTTTTTTTTTTTATATTTTATTTATATTTTATTTATTATATTATATATATTTATATATATATATATATATATATATATATATATATATATATATATATATATATATATATATATATATATATATATATATATATATATATATATATATATATATATATATATATATATTATATATTCTTATCTATTTCAAGAAGCACCGCCGTTGAAATTAATTCTTCGAAATTAAATATGGAAGTCTATATCAAGAGTCGATAACACAACCTCCTCCTTTACTCTCTAAATATGCACTGATGAGCGAATGGAATTTTTATTCGTATATAAATAAAAGATTGAAAATACGCGCGTAAAAGCCCGCCAAATGTTGCATAATTTTTAACCTAGAATTTTTTCGACGAAAATGAAGAGAGAACTCGAAAGAGAAGATTAGGAAGGTGAAATACAAGAACATAAAGAAGAAGAATATATATTTATTGTTGGGAGGGGAAGAACATGCCAAAAAAAATCAAGAGGAGTGAAAGAAGAGGAAATTATGAAGAAATAAAGAAAAGAGTGAAAATGAAATAAAAGAAATGAAAAAAACGCAAGAAAGAAGAAAAAAAAGAAGATAAGAAAGGAAACAAAAGAACTAAGCAATAAAATAAGAATAAATTAATATAAAAATAATAATAATAAAAAGGAGATGAATATAAAAAATAGAAAAAATAGATGAAATTGGACAAAAAAAAGAAAAAAAAAAAAATAAAGAAATAAGAAAAGAAATGAAAAGGATGAGATTAGCGAAATGAAAAGATAGATAAAAGAAGAAAATGAACGAAACCAAAAAAATAAAAAGAAATAAAAGATAAAAATAAATTTATTGAAAAAATATAAAAATTAAAGTAGAAGAAAATAATAAAATTAAAATCAATGAAAAATAAAGAAAAAGAAGAAAAAAGATGCAAAAGAACAAATATGAGATGAAGGAAAAGAAGTAAAAAGAAAACAACAAAGGAATAATAAGAAATAAAAAGGACAAAGTGAAATGAAAAAGAAAAAAGAATAAATTAAAATATAAACAACCGAAAAATAAAAATAGGAATAAAAAGAAAAAGATAATAACTAAGAAAAATATAAAAATAAAATATAAAAATAAAAATAAGAATAAAAAG
>SEYY01008552.1:2500-7500 GCA_009176605.1 Armadillidium nasatum | reverse complement strand
TATATATATATATATATATATATATATATATATATGTAATCATCTTCCCCCAGCCCCCAGGAATGAGTTTCGTCCTGTCAGTGGGATCTTTCGAGGAAGATCCCTGGGTTTCAAGGGCCCACGGCAGATACCGCTGGCTGGGTCAGGCCTATCTTGGATGCCGGAGATTATTCCCATCAGTGGCAAGAGCACTCCACTAATGTACTCGTTTTTAACGACTGAGTCATTCGGAGCTAAGCGCAAGGAGAAACCGCTCACATTTCTTGCTCCGGCCAGGCCCTCGAACCCTGGACCTCTCGCTTGCTATGATGAGTGCTCGATCGACTGAGCTACGAAGCCGGTTAAAAATTATTTTACTATTTACTTTTGTCATCATCGCAAGTATCGTTAGTCTTTGTACTGCAGTATTTTTACAATTATGTTTTTCATTCCAAATAAGTAATTTACTTTTAAATACTTATTATATCAATACTTGTATATATATATATATATATATATATATATATATATATATATATATATATATATATATATATATATATATATATATATATATATATATATATATATATATATATATATATATATATATATATATATATATATATAAAGGGGAGCGCTCACAATGAATAAAAGGCTCCATTTTCCAAAGCAAATCTTTGCAAAAAAAAAAAAAAAAAAAAAAAAAAAAAAAAAAAAAAAGTAAAAATCTTATTAAATTTTTAAAGTAAATCCTGTTAGCTACTTTCGTCTTTAAAAGTCATTATTATTACTACTACTATACCCTAACTACATATATATATATATATATATATATATATATATATATATATATATATATATAGTATATATATATATATATATATATATATATATATATATATATATATATATATATATATATATATATATATATATATATATATATATATATATATATATATATATATATATATATATATATATATATATATATATATATATATATATATATATATATATATATATAGTATATATATATATATATATATATATATATATATATATATATATATATTTATATATATAATTAAAAGGTTATCCTGAGTCAAAGTGAAGCTTATTTGTTTATATAATAATGATAAAAAGGAAAAAAAAAAAGAATAAAAACATAATACAAAAGATAAAGAAGATAAAGAAATAAGATAAAGATAAAGATAAAGATAATAAAGAAAATAAAGAAAATAAAGAAGATAAAGATGATAAAGATGATAATGAAGATAAAGATGATAAAAAGATAAGATAAAGATGATAAAGATGATAAAGAAGATAAAAATAATTAAAAAAATAAAGATAATAAAGAAAATAAAGATGATAAAGAAGAAAAAGATGATAAAAAGATAAGATAAAGATGATAAAGAAGATAAAGATTAAGATGATAAAGTTAATGTTTTTAGGTCCTTATTTTGATGATGATGATGATGATAATAAATAATAATAATAATAATAATAATAATAATAATAATAATAATAATAAAAATAATAATAAAAATAATAATAATAACTTACGGCCTTCTAAAAGAAGTATATATACTGATTATATCCGTACTAAGAAAATGAATATTATATTCATATTAAAAAAAAACATATATTCACATTACAAAAGATGATGTTATCTTTAAATTACTAAAACAAATATTAAAGCGATTAATATGAATATAATATTCTATTATTAGGAAGAATATTATATACATATGACTAAAAGAGCTCTGAAATTCAGATCACTAAAGAGAATATTATATTCATATTAAAAAGATAATATATTTAAGGTATCAAAAAGGAATATAAAATTTATATTCGTGAAAAGGATATTATATTCATATTAAGAAGAATATTATTGTACATATGACTAACAGAATATACTTATATTACTAAAATTAAAATATATTCAAATTAAGAAAAAAATATACATATGACTAAAGGAATATACGAAGTTTACTATAACTATGATGTATATTCTTTTTAATTAAAAGTTTTACATTTCTTTTCCAAAAATGAATATTATATTCATTTTACTAAAAGGAATACTATATACAGAATATATCTGATAAAAAGAACAAATAATATATTTATTAATATTTTCTTGGTTAAAACAGGGTCAGTAAAAATAATAATAATAATAATAATTTATTATTATTATTTTATTATTATTATATTATTATTATTATTATTATTATTATTATTATTTATATTGATTTGGCTGTCGTCGTGAGTGGAGGTGCTTAAACCAGAAGGGAAAAGAAAAGATAGAAGAATCAGATGGAAGAGAGAGAAGAGAAGAGAAGAGTAGAGAGAAAAGTGAAGAGAAAAGAAGAGTAGAGTAGTGAAGAGAAGAGAAGAGAAGAGGAGAAGAAAATTGGAAGGATTGTTTAAAGTACGCTGTAGAATTATACTGAAAAGAAAATTATTTTTCGAACTTAAAATAATAACAGATTTATTCTAAAATAATTATTTTAAATATTTTCATAAAACAAAATTTAATAAATCGCAATTAACTAATTATCAAAATTTTGTGGAGGAGCAACAAAACTTTCAAATAGCATTCATTCGGCCTAAGTGAAAATTTCAACATTAGCATTACGAATATAAAATTTAAAACACGAGTTTGGATTGAGCGACAAGGCTGGATCATGAAGAATAGTTCTTCGCATGGTTCTAGGGTCTGGGATTCCTTTTAACCAGTTTTTTTTTCTTCCCTTGTACGACTGCAGGAAATTTCCTGCAGTTGACACCACCCTGCATTATGCGGGATACGGTGTGATGTATAAAAAATAAAAAAAAATAAAAAAAAAATTTATTATTATTTTTTATTTTTTTTTTTTTTTTTTTTTTTTTTTTTTTTTTTTTTTTTTTTTTTTTTTTTTTTTTTTTTTTTTTTTTTTTTTTTTTTTTTTATTTACTAAATAATTTTAATTAGTACGTAAAGAACAATTTTTTAACATAAAATTTTTACCACTTAATTAAAGCTTTATATTTAAATACTTATTTATAGTACTTAATTTCAGCATAATTTGTAACAATTTTTCTTCTTACAGTACTTTTTTCAAAGTACTTAATTTTAGGACTTAATTAAAGCAGTTAATTTTTGTACATAATTTTTAGCATTTAATTATAGTGCTAAAATGTAATACTTTTATCAATTAATATTTAACTCTTAATTATAGTACTTATAGCACAATTTTACCTTTTAATTTTTAAGCACTTATAGTTCTAAATTTTATCATTTAATTAATGAAAGATTATAGTACTTTCATTACTTATAGTAAGAACTTATAGTACTTAATTTTACCATTTAATTAATGAAAGATTATAGTACTTTCATTACTTATAGTAATAACTTATAGTACTAAATTTTACCATTTAATTAATGAAAGATTATAGTACTTTCATTACTTATAGTAAAAACTTATAGTATTTAATTTTACCATTTAATTAATCAAAGGTTATAGTACTTTCATTATTTATAGTAATAACTTATAGTACTTCTTTTTACTTATAGTAATAACTTATAGTACTTAATTTTAGCAGTTGATAATATCAATTAATTATAGTATTCTTAGCTTAATTTTACCTTTAAATTAATTTTTAAGCACTTAAAGTTCTAAATAAAATTAAGTGATATATATCTATATTTCACTTAATTTTATATCTAAACTTTTATAGTAATCAATCTTAATCTTTAATCACTGTACTTAATTTTGGCACTTAATTTTATATCTAAACTCTTATAGTAATTAATCTTAATCCTTAATTATTGTACTTAATTTTAGCAATTAATTTTATATCTAAACTCTTATAATTCTTAATTATTGTACTTAATTTTAGCAATTAATTTTATATCTAAACTCTTATAGCCATTAAACTTAATCCTTAATTATTGTACTTAATTTTAGCACTTAATTTATATCTAAACTCTTATATTAATTAATTTTAATCCTTAATTATTGTACTTAGTTTTAGCACTTAATTTTATTTCTAAACTCTTATGGTAATTAATCTTAATCCTTAATTATTGTACTTAGTTTTAGCACTTAATCCTTAATTATTGTACTTAATTTTAGCACTTAATTTTATATCTAAACTCTTATAGTAATTAATTTTAATCCTTAATTATTGTACTTAATTTTAGCACTTAATTTTATATCTAAACTCTTATAGTAATTAATTTTAATCCTTAATTATTGTACTTAATTTTAGCACTTAATTTTATATCTAAACTCTTATAGTAATTAATCTTAATCCTTAATTATTGTACTTAGTTTTAGCACTTAATTTTATATCTACATTCTTATAGTAATTAATCTCAATCCTTAATTATTGTACTTAACTTTATATCTAAACTCTTATAGTAATTAATCTTAATCCTTAATTATTGTACTTAATTTTAGCAATTAATTTTATATCTAAACTCTTATAGTAATTAATCTTAATCCTTAATTATTGTACTTAATTTTAGCACTTAATTTTATATCTAAACTCTTATAGTAATTAATCTCAATCCTTAATTATTGTACTTAACTTTATATCTAAACTCTTATAGTAATTAATCTCAATCCTTAATTATTGTACTTAATTTTAGCACCTAATTTTATATCTAAATTGCATTAACTTAAAATGAAATATTCAAATGAAAATGTAGATCTCAAGACTTGATTAAATTTCGTAATGGAAAATAAACACAAGACGCAATTGTAAAGAAATGAGATGCATTACATAAACGAGTTCAAGTTGATGATACAGTTAAGCGACCCATTTTGAATGTGGAAAATGAAATAAAAATAATAATAAAAATAATATTAAAAAACCGTTCCAAAGAGACTCACTCTAAATATAAAAAAAAAAAAAAAAAAAAAAAATAAAAAAAATAAAATAAAAAAATAAATACTTTCTAACGATATATAATATATATATATATATATATATATATATATATATATATATATATATATATATATATATAT
>SEYY01008551.1:70000-73454 GCA_009176605.1 Armadillidium nasatum | reverse complement strand
TCAAGTCTGAAATAAAACCACGTCCATTTTGGATGACTGGTAGAGTTTTAGAGTTGATTATTGGTCATGATAATAAAATAAGATCAGTGAAGGTAAAACAAAGTAATGGTCAAATAGCTCATCATTGTATAAATAATCTGTATCCATTGAAATGTCTTTGTCTCATGAAAAGACATCTCCTCAAGATTTGACTATAAATAAAGCTGTTCCTATAAATGATAAAGACAGATCAGAATTGGTAGTTGGTGGTCCAAGTAGACCAAAAAGACAGGCTGCAGAAAAATGTGACAAATTAATAAAATCAAAATTAAATTTAATGTAGAATTTGCAGCTTCTCTGCAACTTTCTGTTGGGAGAATATTAAAATTGTTAAAATATTAAAAGTTAAAATTAATAAAAATTATTTAATTTAAAATGTGTTAAAATATTATAAAATTTCTCAGTTAAAATGCATACCGTTATAAAATTACATCGTTTAAAAACGGAGCATAAATATTAGCCCACGTGACGTGCGTGTCATGATGCCGAATTAAAAATAATAAAAAGAATTGGAACGACAATTCAGTATGTAAGTTTTCATGAAGTTTTCCAGTTATGTTTATGAAAACTACTGTTGTTAAAAGTGATTCTAAAAAGCTTAATTATTATTAAAGCTTATTTATTAAAACTATTGTTAAAAGTGTTAAAGTTATTAAAAACAATTGCTGTTAAAACAGTTATTGTTACTGTTAAATAACAATTATTGTAATAAAACTACAAGTATTTAAAAGTGATAAACTATTTCACAAACTAATTGTCGGTTTTAAGTAAATTCTGGCAAGTGAAGTTTATAATATTGTTGATTGTAAAACTAAAACCAAGAATTAAAGATAAGTATACCTTTAAGACTATTTTATAGCTTAATGGTGGTCAATATTTTAATTATTGAAAGTTGATCTTCAAGCAAGTCATCTGAAAATAATTTATTCATAACCTTCTGGTTCTCTTGGTATTGTTCAGGGTATTTGGCCATTTACTTTGGGTTAATGCTTATGGAGGGCTGGAGGGGGGATTTATTTGAAGGTAAGAGGATTGATTTTCAGTTAAAATGTTGAACTTTAAAATAATAACTATAACAAAAGTATATATATATATATATATATATATATATATATATATATATATATATATATATATATATATATATATATATATATATATATATATATATAATATATATATATATATTTAAAATAATATTTAAAAATAGTCAATTTTTCTATAATTTATTTAAGTTTTAGCCACGGTACAAATATCTATATACTATGGTTTAGCTGTAAAAGTTTAAGCTTGAAATGGCAACACTGGCATGAAGTCTGTAATGGCCTTCGGTCAGCTTATTACAAAAACTTTTTATATTTCATTGGACCTAGAATCTTTATGTAAGAGAATAGTTGTTATAAAAAGGAAAAATTAATGTTTGTATTCTAAGGATTGATATAGCTAAATATGACGAAATACTTGAAAATATGTAATAACCAAATATATATTGTCTTTTGTTTATTATTTCCTTTATTCAAGATTAGGCTAGGTTCCTCAAAATTAAAGTATTGACAATCAAGATAACAAAGTTTACAATATGAGGATATGTTGAGTGTCACGAGTAATTTGTGCAACGGTCTTCCTAATTACTTTTCTCAGGGTAACCCTAAGGGTCGTCCTACTTCCAAGTATTTCCGTGATAGTGCTCATAGGAATGAGTTGGATGGTACTTCCAAACAGTCTTTCACAGCCCAGAATGAACCACTCCAGAGGTCGAAACATCACCGTCCCCCGCATAAGGAAAATGACTTTAGTTCTTTCGGAGTTTGGCATTTCCTGTCTAAATCAAATTATTCGTATTGGACAAAAATTCTTTGAATCCTATTCTGTTACATAAGTCTTTCAGTGCAGCTTTGTTTTCTGTATGTGGTGATATATTTGCATTGATCACCTCATTTCAGGATCATTATGATCCATAGTCCTATTCTTTTCTGGTATGTTCGATTTGTTTTGTTTTATGCCATTTGTGTGCCTGTGACTAATTTCTGGTATGTTCTTTTTGTTTTGTTTCATGTAATTTGTGTGCCTGTGGCTACTTTAATTTCTCTTTTGCTTCCTTTTCTGGTCTTTTTCTTTCTTGAATTCGTCATCTCCTCCTTGAGGAGTCCTTTGCTTTTCGTCTGTGAGACCAGTTTCAAAAAGTCTTTTTCCTTCATGTCTGCATAGTTGAAGCCGATAGAAGATTGAAGCTATGGTCAATAGACCTTGATGTCTGACGACCATTAAAACTCTCCAAGTATTCCAAGTAAGTATGAACTAAACTAACCATGCATTGTCAAATAACTTCCACCAAAGGTTTGTGTACACAAATTCAGAAAACAAAAGCCAACAGGTCAACCACAAATGCTATGACAACAGCTACAGCACATGACTACAAAGGCTAATCATTTGATTAGACTCATTTTCATTAAGGTTAACCTTAATAACTAATTACCATTCCCACTAATTAGGCTAAATCATGATATGCCCAGATAATCTCTATAGCTAACCAGGCCTATCTTACATATGATGTTGCAAGTGAGTTATAACTTACAGCAAACCATTTCAAAAATTAACACTGTTTATTTTCTTACTTCAAGATGGTATAGTGTCTTTTAATAATTTCATTTCCTCAGTCTACTATAAAGAATTTGAGCAGTAATACTGAAAGATGTAAATATTTTATAAACTTGTGTTTCTTCTAAGAAATTGCCTTTTGATACTTTTGATTCTTTAGTGATGTGGCCTTTCAACTGATTTTGGTAATTGTACTGTTTCACAGTGGTGGATTTTTTTATGAGGCCAAATTGAAACAAGCAATATAAGTATGCATTGTGAGTTTAACTAAAACTACATGCAGGGATTTGAAACTAACTACATAGCCTACAATTTTTTATTATAACAAGGTTGCGGGATCATTGACTATAAAATTTTTTAAAACATTTTGTATACCTATTTCATGATATATATATATATATATATATATATTAGTTTTTTATATATATATATATATATATATATATATATATATATATGGTAAAGGTGGAGATTGTTTCTGAGTTTCGATTGTTAAAAAATATCGAATATCGAAAATATCGGAGAAGCCTATCGTAAACAAGAGAGTTGCCAGAGGTACTAATACTAGACATAGACACAATTATTATTACTTACTTTTTTAGCAGAACCTAATTCAACTTATCATAACCTGAACTACCGAAATTGCCGTAAAAAGAGGCCTAACCTACACAAGAATTTGCCGTAAAAGAGACCTAACGTACACAAGAACGTTTGCACGACATAGTAGCCTAGGGCTAATTATAGGCAGGAAAAATATCGATTAAAATAAAATATTGACAAAAAAATATCGATATAAAAATATCGAAACTCAGAAACA
>SEYY01008551.1:62500-65000 GCA_009176605.1 Armadillidium nasatum | reverse complement strand
TAAAACAAAAGTAAAATACAAAGGAGTTCTTACTACTGTTTGTTTATTTGATTGGTAAGATGAGTCTGGGAGTTGACCATTTCCCAATAATGATATTGTATTTCTAAATGTTGAACTTGATGAGATTAAATATTTACTTGAACATATTGATTATAATAAGTCTGCAAGTCCTGATAGTATACATGGAAGAATCCAAAAGGAAGGTAGTAATAGTATTTGCAAATGGTTTATATTTAAAATTCAATAGGTCTTAATAATTGTAAAATACCAGAGGATTGGAAAATTGCTTGTGTGATGCCAATTTATAAGAAAGAAAGCAGGGATGATCTTGGATATTACAGGACTTCGTTTAACCTCATTGATAGTAAAAGTTGTAGAAAAAATAATGAAAAGTGCAAGACTTCTCAACATGGATTTAGGAAAGTTAAATCATGTCAGACAAATCTTTTGGAAGTTATGGAGTATATTACTGATTGCATTGATAAAGGGGAGCCAGTTGATATAGTATATCTTGATTTTAGCAAAGCTTTTGATAAGATATCCCTTAAAAGGGTAATTTCCAAATTATCTGAGTGTGGTTTAGGAGGGATTGTTCAAAACTGGATACAAGAGTGGTTTAAGAACAGTAGACAGTGTGTAGTACTAAATGGTAATAAACCATCTTGTGAACTGGTAAAGGGGTTTCTCAAGGTTTTGTGCTGGGACCTCTTTTAAGTCTTAATTTGTATTATTGATTTAGAAAAGCAATAAAATATTTAGTTTCTTAAGTTTTCTGATGATTCTAAGCTGGTCTATCCTGTTAAAAATATTGAGGGATTCATTATGTGATTTAAATAGACTTCTTGGTTTGGCTGAAAAGTGGCAAATGAATTTCAGTAATAAAAAGTGTAAGGTTCTTGATGTATACTATTCTAATAATTTCAGATATGAAATGTATGGGGAATGGCTTGAGTCTGTAAATAAATTTGCTATTATAAGCAATAAACATATCCCTCAGATTGCAGAGTAATAAGCACTTTTATTTCTGAAATTTTTCATTCGCAATTCTCACTGAAATATAGTCCTTTTTACCAGAACAAAGGTGACTGAATTCATTTGAAAAAATTGACAACGATTTTGTATATCTGCAGACAAAACTTTCCCCTTCTTTTTATGAAAAACTGCCAAGACCCACCTTCTTTGTCTTCTCAATGGACAAACTTTTGGGTGCTAAAGTCAGAATCTGCAACTTTTCTGAACGATTGGTTGACATTGTTAATTTTGTTTTAAGCTCATTATAATCAAGACAATTTTGACAATTCAACATATTGTTATCCTGTGCAATATCTGAAGGATTAAAACCCCCTCAGCAATATGAATTTTTTGGGCCAACAAATCTTGAACCTCAGTTACCTTACAGTTACCTTCACAGTCTTGTTTACTAATCCTCTGAAACTTTAAAGTAGAAACACCAAGGGATGTTATACTTGTATTTACGTCTTCTGCAACTTTAATCTGTTTGTGATGTTTATTGGGGAAAATAAAGGCCTGTGGAATGCAATTTTAAAAAAATCCTTTTGACAACATAGGCACACTTTTTGATCGGCAAAAGGTTTGTTTATACAACTTTTTAAGCTTGTCAGCTACTGTAGCATTTAGAGCTTTTAAACTCTTTATTTATATATATATATATATATATATATATATATATATATATATATATATATATATATATATATTATATATATATATATATATATATATATATATATATATATATATATATATATATGATGGTTTGACTTTTTGAATGGAATGCAGCAATCAGCTCAAACACTTAACTAAACTTTCGTCTCTCTTTAATATTCTTGGTGTTCCTTTTTCTTGTGATCTTGGAAAAATCACATTACCTCTCTTTCTAAACAAGTTTCTAAGAGGTTAAGTATTTGGAGATTCCTTCAGTATTTCTTCACTCCACCCCCGTTGCTTGCTCTGTATAGGGGTGTTGTTTACCCCTGTATTGAGTATGCCTCACACATCTGGGGTGGTTCCACTCATACAGCTCTCCTTGAAAAGGTCTAGCTTAGGGCTTTTCATCCTATCAACTCTCCTGCTCTCACTAATTCTCTCCAGTCTCTTTCTGCCCATTGAATTGTGCCACTCTCTCTCTACTATTGCTATTACAATGGACACTGCTCTTTTGAACTCTCTCATTGCATACCTCTTTCATTGAGAAGTTTTTGTGCGACTCATCTTTCTACAAAGTCTCATCCTTTCTCTGTCCAGCTCTTTGACCCCAGACTTAACCACTATGCTCAATCTTATATGTACTCTACTGGTAAAGTCTGCTAAACATTCCCTTTATCTATTTTCCCAACTTCCTATGACTTACCTTCAAACGACGTGTATCAGGTTATGTCAACCTTTAATTTGACCAGGTTTCTGACTCTCCTCCTAACTTATGTAAATTTTTGTAGGCCTCTGGCCTTTGCCCACCAGAGGTGAAATAATAATAATAATA
>SEYY01008551.1:5000-57500 GCA_009176605.1 Armadillidium nasatum | reverse complement strand
TAGTTGCCACTATTATTATGATTTTTATTATTATTATTATTATTATTATTATTATTATTATTATTATTATTATTATTATTATTATTATTATTACTATTAGTGTTATTATTATTATTATTATTATTATTATTATTATTATTATTATTTTATTACTATATTATTATTATTAGTGAAATAAATATCATTACTATTGAAATATTTCATCATATTTAATAACTTTGTTACTGTTGCTTGCAGATCAATATATCTTGTTACTCTAGAAGTAACCTATCCTAACAGTAATTATCAAATTTATATGTATTAAACTTTGGTGCTCAAAGGAAACGGCAGAGTTTTCCCCTAGCAGCCCCTTTTCAGAGAACTGGACTTTATTATTATAATTATTATTATTATTATTATTGTTACCTATTGTAATTATTATTGTATTTAACAGTATAGGACCTATTGTATGTAATAGTTCAAACTTTATTTGTACTTTTTTCTGAATAAACTGTTCGAATTGAATTATTATTATTATTATTATTATTATTATTATTATTATTATTATTATTATTATTATTATAGTGGTTAAAGTAAAAATGTGGAATGTAAACAAAAGTAAAATTGATATTCCTTTCAACAATGTATTTTTTCATGTGGTTGTGAGTTTTCATTCGTCATCAATTAGAAAATGTTAAATTTATTGCTTATTAAGGTGTTAAAATTTGATAGCAATACAGTCTACTTTAATAATAATTGCATAAATATGTGTCATTATTTATTTTAATTTTTTTTTTGTTTTTAAATCTGATGATTGATTTACATATTTTCAGTGGTGGGAGATCGAACAAAACTTTTAAGCCAAAAAAGCATATCCCAGAAGGCACTCATCAATATGACCTTATGAAACATGCAGCCGCCACATTAGGGTCTGGGAATTTAAGGTCAGCAGTTATGTTACCAGATGGTGAAGACATTAATGAGTGGGTTGCAGTAAACAGTAAGTCATGAAAGTTCATATTTTTTCCATACTTGTAGATAGAGAATTAAAATATTTTGTAATGATTATATTATATTTTCAATATAGCTAGCATAAATTTTGAAGGACTTACAGCATTGCATTGGTTTTTGAAGTTAAAATACCTTATGCTGTATATAAAGTATAGGGTAGAAAAGATCTAGGATTTTACCCTTCTTGTAAGATTAAACCCTTTTAAAGTTGTAACATTTTAAAGTAAGATGAGTTTTAAATGCTCTTGACTTGGACGTCTCTTTTAAAAAAGTAAAAAATTAATATTTTATAAAAGTTTTGAAATCTTAATCTTCAATTTTCCAACAAATATGGTGGGTAGTTGTTTTCTTTTAAATAACTGCCTATATATCTACCTGTTTTAAATAGAACAAAAAATATATTTTTTTGTGTCTATGCGTGTGTGCGTGAAATAAATCTTTATTTTTTTTCATAATTATTTGCATTTTAGAGTTATTTCAATCCCAAAATTATCCTTTTTATTGATGATTTTGATTATATATTGAAAGTTTAAAAGATTTCCTATTTTCATTTTTGAGTTAATTTATTATTATTATTTTATTATTATTTTATTATTATTATTATTATTATTATTATTATTATTATTATTATTAGTGAAAAATATTTTCTGTTTCCAGCTGTTGATTTTTTTAACCAAATAAATATGTTGTACGGGACAATCACTGAAATGTGTACAGAAGAATCTTGCCCAGTAATGTCTGCCGGTCCAAAGTATGAATACCACTGGGCAGATGGTCAGACTGTGAAGAAGCCAATTAAATGTTCAGCACCAAAGTATATCGACTACCTCATGACTTGGGTACAAGACCAGTTGGATGATGAGCTTCTCTTTCCTTCCAAAATAGGTATGTTTCTTGATAAAAGAGACATGCAATGGAACTTACATTTCGTTTTTAATTAAAACTAAAAAAAATTTTTTTTTTTTTTTTTTTTTTTTTTTTTTTTGTTAACAATTTGAGATTTCAGTTTTATGACTGTCTGAGGTATAAAGAAAAACGAGTATCATTTTCAATCCTGGGATTCCTATTCTTTCCCTTCAATAATTTTTTCTATTCTCATAGAAATTTTTTAAAAAAATTTAGCGATTTGCATATATAATTAATTATTATAAATAGTTCATTATAATTATTAGAAATAAAATTTTTTAAATGGGAAAAAAAAATATTTTTTACTTTATTTTGAAGCAAGAGTAATAAAGTTATTATTACAAGAATTAAATTCATATCTAAAGGATAATATATATATATATATATATATATAATATATATATATATATATATATATATATATATATATATATATATATATATATATATATATATATATATATATATATATATATATATATATATATATATAATTTTACTCCTGCTAATGAGGATTCGAACCCTGACCTCTAAGATGGTAAGCCATGGCGGTTGACCAGTAGCAGTTCCAACGTGATTCCTTTTAGTACCATCAGTTGGTGTTAGTGGTTAACGCAATGGCTTACCATCTTAGAGGTAGGTTCGAATCCTCATTTAGCAGGATAAAATTATACAAATTATTCCACGGTTTTATGTGGTGAATATATATATATATATATATATATATATATATATATATATATATATATATATATATATATATATATATATATATATATATATATATATATATATATATATATATATATATATATATATATATATATATATATATATATATATATATATATATATATATATACTTCATCTTCCTGGAAAGATCTTCACCCTGTTAGTAGGGCTAGTAGCTTTCTCCATCTGCTCTTAAAAGTCTCCCTCCTGCTAGTGGGCTCTAGATGATCATGTTGTTCGACTCTTTGGTTTCAATGCCTGTTCTTGAGCTTTATTTAAACTCACAAGTAGGGTTTTCACCCTTTCAGTGGGACTAGAACTGTCTCCATCTAACCTTTAAATACTTTTCTTGGAGACCTCCTGGAGATGGTTCTTGGAGCTTCGGTCTCCCATGCTAATCCTGGAGTTGTTTTCAAGCAATAATCAATAATTAGCAGGGTTGGGTTGCTAGTCCTGTTGCTCTTACTCTTCGTTCTCCTCACATGATCCAATCTTGTCACCATCCAAATTCGTTATTGAATTTTATTTTCTTAACATTAAGGTTGAATTTTTAATTTAAATCCAAAAAGTTCATTATCAAGAAAGATTTATAGCTTCTTATATTATAAAAAATAATTTATTTGAATTTCATTAAATTTAGTATTTTCAAAAAATGACTGAATATTCTTAAAATTTCATATTTTGAAATACATCTTAGCAACTATTTTCTCTCTACTATTTTCTCTCTACTATTTTCTCTTTACTATTTTCTCTCTACTATTTTCTCTCTACTATTTTCTCTCTACTATTTTCTCTCTACTATTTCCTCTCTACTATTTCCTCTCTACTATTTCTTCTCTCTCTCTCTCATATATATATATATATATATATATATATATATATATATATATATATATATATATATATATATATATATATATATATATATATATATATATATATATATATATATATATATATAATGCAACGATTAATTGTCATCTGCAAAATTGGCATATTTTTTCTCAATCTTCATTGTCAATTTTCTGACTATTATTTTTCTGAATAACTAAATTGGCTTATAAATATCTTTTTGTTCCATCTTCTTCTGTTGTGAGTGTAAGACTTTTTAATTGTGGGACCAAATAAACACTCCAAGACAAAATATAATTACCCAACAAACTGGAGAAGGATTGTTTCTACATCACAATTTATGAGCTCTAAATTTAAAGTACTAGAATTATGCATGTCTCTCCATATTCTTAACATAATAAAATTTTTAAAATCAGTGTTCTGAAGATATCAAAAAAGGTCCTATTCACTCTCGACTCTGTACTGGACTATTTTTAGTAGGATGCCGTCGCTTGTTAACATCAGTATGCTCGAAATTGAGTCCTTCTTGGAAGATTGGATTATTTCCAAAGGACTTTGTCTGGCCAACCAAGGTCACCTGACCTTATCCCTCCTGATTTCTTCCCTATGTTGCATGCTGACAGGGAAAGTGTATTTCAAGAAGCCACATATTCTCATGCAGCAGGCAATTGACACTATGACTTCCAATAAAATATTGGTGGCAACTTTCCAATAACATGAAAAAGTGTGCAGGTATTCCTTGATGCTAAAAGCAATCATTTCCAACATTTGTTGTGATGACAGCACGATTTTCTTACACCAAGATTTGTTTGTGGCTAATATTATTAACCAACTTGTGACCACTACTTTAATATCCATTAGAGCATATCAGGAACAAGAACGAGTGGGCACCCTGTATTTTACTACATATTAAAATTGCATGTATTTGCAAATTAAATAAAGAAAAAAGAAAATATAATTTAATTCTTATTATAAAATTGTAAGTTTATTAAAATAATGGAAATTTTAAAATTTTACTTTTTCAACTTTACTGTCATCGTCAAAATATTCCACATCGTATCAGCACATATATATATATATATATATATATATATATATATATATATATATATATTATATATATATATATATATATATAATATATATATATATATATATATATATATATATATATATATATATATATATATATATATATATATATATATATATATATATATATATATATATATATATTATACCTTTTTTTTTTTTTTACCTTCTCACCCCCTGACCACCCCCTGTTGAGGCGGCCACACTTCGCTAATGAAGCCTCCTGCCGCAGTCGGTCTCGTCCAGAGATCTTCCAAAGAAGTGATGCCCCAGAAGATTTTGGGGCGATAGTTGGAAGGACAGCGTAATAGAAAGTGATCCACGGTCTCCGGGGCCCTTTTGCATCTGGTACAAGTGGGAGATGTTGCCTGGTTTAATTGAATTTGTGTTTGTAATGTTGTAAGTTTGGGTGGTGCCCGCATCTCAATCTTGCTAGTGAGATTTGTAAGTGTCTTGGGAGGTTGTTGGAGTCGGGGTTTAGTTCGGGAGGGGGTTCGTTAAGGATGTTGTTTGGAGGTCTGTTGATCATATATGAATGTGTTAGTTGAGTGTGTATATGTTTGGTTGTTGTTGTATTGGGGGGAGGGGGGGAATGTGATTTAGGATCCGTTTGTAAAAGGCTCCGGTGGACGATGGAGGTTGTTTTAGTCTTTGATTGGTAGGTTGGAGGAGAGTTTTGTGACATGGGTGTGTGGGTAGACGGTGTTTTTGCATAGAATTGGGTGCCTATCATTTCGAGGTGGTTCCTTATAGGTAGTATCTTGGTTTCGTTATGAAGGTGTTGTTGAGGGGTTGTGGGTGTGCAGCCGGTGATGGTGCGAAGGGCTTTATTTTGTGTTATTTGGAGTGTCGTTAAGTTTTGGTCGGAGAGCAGAGGGTGCCAGACAGGGGAGGCATAGTTGATGGTGGGGCGTATAAATTGTTTGTAGATTGCAATTGAGGTTTGTATGTTGTTGTGTATGTCAGTGTTGGCCACTGTTTTGAGGATGTTGAGTTTTCTGTTTGCGGCTGAGGTGGTATTTTGAATGTGCTTGGAGAAAGTGAGGTGAGTGTCAAATGTTAGGCCGAGAATTTTTGGGGTTTTGTTGAGGGGTATGGGGGTGTTGTTTAGTAGGACTTGTGGGTGGGTGTTGGATATGTGTTTGTCTGTTGTTATGAGGGTTATGGAGGATTTGTTTGGGGATGCGTCATCCTGTTTTCTACTAGCCAAGTTTGGAGTTGTGTTAGGTAGTCTTGTGTGAGTGATGTTGCGGTGGTGAGGTTTTTGTGAGTGGTGGTAATAGTTATGTCGTCGGCGTATGATATTATGCGGGTGAAAGTTGTTTGGGGTTGAGGGAGGTCTGCTGTGTAACAGGTTGAATAGAGTGGGGGAGAGTATGGCTCCTTGGGGAACTCCGTTCTTTATGTTGATGGTACGTGATTTATGGCCGTTTTGTTGTATTTGGGCGGTTCTTCCTGATAGGAAGTTGGTTAGCCATTTCTTAGTATTTGTTGGGATGTTGGATTGGAGGATTTTATGGATAAGATTATGTTTCGGGACAGTATCGAAGGCTTTGTTTATGTCAATTGCTATTAATATAGTTTTGTGATAAGGCTTATGGTTTAGTCCGTTTATTATAGGTTGGATGATGTTGGTAAGTGCAGTGGTGGTGGAGTGGTTGGGTTTGAACCCGTGTTGGAAGTTTTGTTGTGGGATGAATTGGAGGATAGAATTTAGGATTAGTTTTTCAAGAAGTTTTGAGATGGTGGATAATAAGGGAGATTGGGCGGTAAGAGGAGGGGTTTGAAGGGTCTTTGCCAGGTTTTAGTTTAGGGATGATTAATGCTTTTTTCCATTGGGGGGGGATATAGTTGAGTTGGATGGATTTGTTGAAGATGGAGGTTATGTATGTGATTGTGTGGTTGGATAGGTGTTTTAGGTGAATATTTGATATGTTGTCTGGTCCTGTTGCTGGAGAGTTTTTGATAGTTTTAATGGTGTTTTGAGTGTTTGTGGGTGTGATGGCGTTTAAGTTGTTTTGGTTGTTGCGTAGCTTTTTCAGTTTTCTTATTATTTTCCTGTTTTGTGGGTGGGTAGGTAAGCTACTTTTTTTTAGCGAAGTGTGTGGCCAGTAGGTTGATGTGTTGTTTGGGAGTTAATGGGGTTTGTGTTGTGGGATTGGTTGGAGTTTCGTGAGTGTGAAGTGTGTTTTTTTTTTTTTGTATATATATATATATAAATATATATATATATATATAATATATATATATATATATATATATATATATATATATATATATATATATATATATATATATATATATATATATATATATATATATATATATATATAATATATATATATATATATATATATATATATATATATATATATATATTATTTTTTTTTTTTTTTTTTTTTTTTTTATAATAAAATTATTTTTAAAAAATTTTTTATTTATATAATTTAAAAGATATTATATATATATATATATATATATATATATATATATATATATATATATATATATATATATATATATATATATATATATATATATATATATATATATATATATATATATATATTATATATATATATATATAATATAATATATTATTATTATTTTTATTTGACCTCTGGTGGGCAAAGCCCAGAGGCCTACCAAATTTCCACCAGAAAAAGGAGCAAATCGGGATCCTGGTCAGATTAAAGGCTAATATGTCCCGAGACACGACGTTTGAGAGTGCATAGGAAATTGGGAAAATATTAGAAGGAAGTGTGTCTCAGACTTTACCAGTAGAGTACATGTAAGATTGAGCATAGTGGTTAAGTCTGGGGTCATAGAGTTGGACAGAGAAAAGATGAGACTGTTTAGAAAGACGCGTCGCACAAGCTCTTCTCAAAGGAGGAGGTATGCGATGAGAGAGTTCAGAAGAACAGTGTCCATTGTAATAGTGAAAGCATAGAGAAAATGATGCAACAATTCGATGGGCAGAAAGATCAGAGAGAATTAGTGAGAGTAGGAGAGTTGATAAGACGAAGAACCCTAGATATGACCTTTTCAAGGAGAGCTGTATGAGTGGAACCACCCCAGATGTGTTAGGCGTACTCCATACAGGGGAGAACAACAACCCTGTAAAGAGAAAGCAACTGGAGTGGCGTGAAAATATTCTGAAGGTGCTTCAGAAAACCAAACTTTTTAGAAGCTTGTTTAGAAAGAAAAGTAATGTGATCCTTCCAAGAAAGATCACAAGAGAAAGAAACACTGAGAATATTAAGGACAGATGAAGGCTTGAGTTGTGCATTTTCGAAGAAGGTGTCATAGTTGTGGGGAAGGTTTTGAAGAGAGATGGATGAACTGAGTTTGAAACATTGAAAACAACCATGATTTATCTGCCCCAATTTGAAATACAAAGAAAGATCAGAGGTTAGTTTTCCAAGGCCACCATTCTAGCGTCCCTCCCAACAGCAGTTGATAAATCCAAGATGGATGGTGTTGGAGCAACTGACCTCTAATCTTTCTCGTATTTCAAATTGGGGCAGAGAAAACATGGTCATTTTCAATGCCTCAAAAACTCATTTCCTTCATCTTTCTACTCAACACAATATTCCACACAACTATGAGATCTTCTTCGAAAACACTCAACTCAAACCTTCATCTGCCCTTAATATTCTCAGTGTTTTTTTTTCTCGTGATCTTTCTTGGAAAGATCACATTATTTCTGTCTAAACAAGCTTCTAAGAGGTTGGTGTTCTTAGACACCTTCATGTTTTTTTTTTACGCCACCCCAGTTGCTTGCTGTATAGGGGTATTGTTCGCCCCTGTATGGAGTACGCCTCGCACATCTGGGGTGGTTCCACTCAAACAACTCTTCTCGAAAAGGTGGAGTCTAGGGCTTTTCGTCTTATCAACTCTTTTGCTCTTACTAACTCTCTCCAATCTCTTTCTTCCCGTCGAATTGTTGCGTCACTCTCTCTATACTATCGCTATTACAACGGACATTGCTCTTCTGAACTCTCACGTCGCATACCTCCTCCATTGAGAAGGTCTCGTGCGACACGACTTTCTACACAATCTCATCCTTTCTCTGTCAAACTCTCCTACCCCAGACTTAACCGCTATGCTCTGTCCTACATATGCTCTAATGGTAAAGTCTGGAACACACTACCTTTTTCTGTTTTCCCAACTTCCTTTGACTTTCACACTTTTAAACGCCGTGTATCGGGTCACGTCGGTCATTAGCGACCAGGTTCTGAATGTTCCCCAGCTCTGGGGGATATTGGTAGGATTCCGGCCTTTTCCCACCAAAGGAGACATTAAAAGAAAATAAAAAAATAAAAGAACATGAAGATACCCACCCTTTTTATTCTTCTAATTTCTCTATTCTTCAACATGCATCTCCCATCTTTATCGTAGGATTTTGAAGTTTTATATATAAAAACTCATTGCCTATCTTTAAATGATCAAGCTTCTTCTATTGTCCTTTTCACTCAATTATGAAGTCCTTTTTCCCAAAATAGTCCAGCCTTTTTATTTTTATTTATGTTATTTCAATATTAATATTATTACTTTATTTTTTATTTTATTGCAATTATTATTTTAAATATCAAATAGATAGTTAATGAATTTATTTTCTGATTGTATTTTAAAATAGAATTTTCAAAATTTAGTTTGTGGTGAAAATGAACCAAGATACAGTGTGAAATGTTCACAGTGTATTAAATGAGTATGTGGACACCCTTAGTACTGGCTTTGATACTTCTAACTAGATTAATGTTCACTAGGAAAGAAGCTATCTCAACTATTATATATATATATATATATATATATATATATATATATATATATATATATATATATATATATATATATATATATATATATATATATATATATATATATATATATATATATATATATATATTGGTAAATGGCATGCGCATTCGCATTCTCATCATTCAAAACTAATATCCGCATCCTCATTTTTGGGAATTCAACATCCGCATCCGCACTTTCGAAAAATTCAACGTCCGCATCCGCACTTGACAAAAATTGTATATTCGCATCCGCATCCGCAAATAATAAAATATGACATCCGATCCATCATATATATATATATATATATATATATATATATATATATATATATATATATATATATATATATATATATATATATATATATATATATATATATATATATATATATATATATATATATATATATATATTAAAATAAGCCAGTAGTAAAATAAAATAATTTTGGCAAACGTTTTTGGATTACGTTCTTTATCAAGCCAGAGTTAAAAAGTTAAAATTTAAGGAGAAAATAGAGACCAGTTCGAAGGAAAGCAATTGATACAATTAAAGAGATTGTTTTAAGAACCTTCCTTTTAGCTAATCTCCATTTTAACTCTTTTAATTTTGTCCTGATAAGGGACATTAGTTCGAAAACGTTTGCTAAAATATTTTTGGTTTACTACTGAGTTATTTTAATGTACCCTAAATCCGCGTTTATTCCAGTCATATATATATATATATATATATATATATATATATATATATATATATATATATATATATATATATATATATATATATATATATATATATATATATATATATATATATAATATATATATATATATATATATATATATATATATATATATATATATATATATATATATATATATATATATATATATATATATATATATATATATATATATATATATATATATATAAATATATGAAAGATTGTGTTAACGAAATTTCTATTCTATTCCAGGTGTGCCTTTTCCCAAAAATTTCCTGAGTAATGCTAAAACAATCTTAAAGCGACTTTTCAGAGTTTATGCCCATATCTACCACCAACATTTTTCAGAAGTTGTTCAGCTTGGGGAAGAAGCCCACTTAAATACCTCCTTCAAGCATTTCATTTTCTTTGTTCAGGTAGGAGGATATGGTACTTATTTTTATTTTTTTTATTTTATTGTTAATTTACTTAATAGCAAGAGAAATTAGAAATGTTAGAATTTTATAAAAAAAATTATATTTTTAAGATTAGTTGCATTCTTTTTCTGCATGCACATGACAGTCAAATATTTTTCCAAGATAAATGATAGGAAAATGAATTTGCATCTTTCAGAATTAAATTTGGTGAATTGTCTTGCCCTTGTTTAAATTTGAGTAATTAGTCTGTTATTTTATAACTTGAATGAGCGAAGAAATAAATAAGAATATGGGGCGTGGGCGTGGGAGTGTTCCATGAAATCTGGAGTAAAGTCACTTCTAAGATTCTGCTAAATATTTTTGCTGCAGTAAAAATATTTTAGTAGAATCTTGGTTACGAATATCTGCTGATCTATATAAACAAACGTTAATATATATTAAAATTTAATTTAATCATTCATTTAATTAATTTAAACAATCACTTAATTAAAAACATAAAGATCATTGTTGGAATATAAGGTAACATACGAGTAAAATTTTGATTTTAAAAAGATTTTGGCGTCAGCCATGATTTAAAATATTTGAACTAAGATTCTGAATAATTGAAAATGATTTATTTGTTTCATCTAAAACAAATTAATGATCCAAAAATGCTGAAATAATTATCCGTAACATATATTAAGAGTAAGAATATTTATTCGTTTTAAAAGAAGACCTTGTCCTAAAACCTCCATGTTGGTTTACATCACTAGACTATTCAAGATTGCTGCAGTGAAAGTTAGAGATTGAAATTTCTATCTTCAATTATTGCTGCAGCGAGCAGAAAATTACTGCGGCAGAACTCGTAGGACACGATTCATGGAACATTTATCTTTAGCAGTCTTCAAGATCTTTAAAGAATCTTGACCGTGTAACACCAACATGATTTAGGAGGCAGTTACCATCGTTTGTGCCACGATAGACGCTCCAAAAAAATTTCGACGGCCGAGTATAAGGGATCGGTTTTAGTGCCATCCATTTTCTGGGTTAGTCTCTTCGGCAGGTGAGTTGTTACACACTCCTTAATGAAAGAATTGGTATTCAAAAGTATTGTGAACTTTTGACACCTTCATTTATTAATATGAATGGAATGAAACAGTCAATTATCAATTATTTTAAAAGTTTGCTTAAACTTCAAAAATAACTACTTTTCATTGCTCCTTGCTCGAAATTTTTTGGCTCCATTGCAAGAATTAATCGACAAGTTGACTGCGAAAGACCGGTGATCAAATCCGTGAAGTTACTTAGACTAACTAAGACTTACCAAGTGTATTAAGAGTTATGGGTAAGGATCTAAAGATAGCATATGCTAATTCTCTCTTATCTCTTAAGGTGAAAATAAAGTTAAAAGAGTAAAAAGCACCACTCTGTTAATAATATGAAAACTGAATATGCTAAAGTTGATTTACTTTATTAAGCATATTTCCCAAACATACGGTATCAATTTGTTTATTTCTTCCAAATTAGTTTTAGTTTATATTCTACACATAGAATACAGGAATACAGATTCATGATTCATATATGCTTTTTTATATTTTTAAATTCATTAGGTTTTAATTACTTTTGATCCTAATTGTCATTTTTGAAACTTGAATTTGCAAAAGTTAAGGATCACGTATCAGCCAAAAGGAAAGTATCATTAACGAAAAGGATCATCAAGTTCACAGACAAACTGATTCTTCCAGACAAGTGGTTTAGAAAATAGAGGAAAGATGATTGTTGCAGACCTTTATAGTAGAGTGCATGAGAGAGCAGTCAGATATCGGTCAGAAATCTTTTTTGCCAAAAAAAAATAGTCATGCAAGGTATTCATAAAGTTGGGAAGTATATTGTCTATCATAATTGCAGTAATGTAATTAGAGAGATGTAACCATTTAACTATTCAACAGAGATTGGAGAGAGCCTGTAAGAATGCGTAAAATGAGGTAAAAAGTTATAAGCTTTGTCCTTTGAAGAGCAGCTGTGTAAGTGGATCAACTGCAGAATTGAAACGTTGGCCTATATTCAAGGACCGACGATACCCTTACACAGTTCTAGCAATTGGGATTTGCGTTACATATATTAAATTTCAAGAATTTTTTTTTTTTTTTTGTTTAATTTTATCTTTATCATCTCTTAAACATTGTTAATTTTTTTTCAAATTTATTTCTCTTAGGAGTTCAATCTCATTGAAAGGAAAGAATTGGCTCCATTGCAAGAATTAATCGACAAGTTGACTGCGAAAGACCGGTGATCAAATCCGTGAAGTTACCCCCTCCAATCCACCCCCTTAAACATTTGGTCCAGTCCTTTTTGATTTTGTAACTGGTAACCAATGCAAGATCTACTACTATTATTATTATTATTATTATTATTATTATTATTATTATTATTATTATTATTTAGTGAAGTGCAATAGTGTGATTGTTTAGGTGCTAATTTTCGCTTTCCTTATTCTATTAATTATTTGGGTCCTATGTTAAGAAATCTGTTCGTCCAAGTTGAGACGTTTGAACTTTATTGTTTGAACATTTGGAAAACTATTGAGTGTAAATGAACATGTGTTATAAGACGTATTTTTTACCTTTCTGTTAAGAGTCCGAATCAATTCAGCTTCATTTAGGTTAATAGTGTAATCTTTCCTTAGAAAATTGTAAAGAAATACTTCTGATATACAATTTTCTTCTTAGTCTGTAGTTATTAAGTAGCTTCCACCTTTATTTGGTAATAGGACCTTACTTAGCAATATCATTTTTTATCAATAGCATTCGTAAATACACGTTTTCGTTGGAAAGACAACGATCCAATTCTCTTTCTCATATCTTTTGCTTATTGTAACACGAGCTTCGCTGCAGTACAATTTGTTCTCGTAGTTTAGATATAGATGTTCAGTTATTATAAAAGCGGTCTTTTTGCTTTAATGAAAAAATACACACACACGCATATTATTTAATATATATATATATATATATATATTATATATATATATATATATATATATATATATATATATATATATATATATATATATATATATATATATATATATATATATATATATATATATATATATATATATATATATATATATATATTATATATATATGAGGAAGAGGAGATTAGCTGGAGATAACAGAGAGAATAGAATAGCTGTATGATGCAGAGACATGGAATATGACAACGAAAGAGGAAAATAGAATACAGACGGCGGAAATGAATATTCTATAAGCTATTCTAGGAAAGACCAGGATGGATAGAGTTAGAAACAAAAGAATCAGCGAATATGTAGTGGTATTTGATTAATAAAATAGATGCAGCAAAGTTGAGATGGTTTGGACATGGGGAAAGAATTCAGGAGGGAAGATTGGCTAGAAGATGAGAGTGGAGGCCTGAGGGCATTAGACCAAGAGGATGAGATGGAAGGACTTAGTGGAAAACTCGCTTGGAAGGTGATATATATATATATATATATATATATATATATATATATATATATATATATATATATATATATATATATATATATATATATATATATATATATATATATATATATATATATATATATATATATATATATATATATATATATATATATATATATATATATATATATATATATATATATATATATATATATATATATATGCTGAGGATATTTTTTTTATTATTGAAGACTCCCATCCCGCTATTGAACCCACCTCAGAGTGTTGAATTGTGGGTTCCAGATAGCATATTATCATTGTATCTGCGAAGTGATTTGATCTAGTTATTGCTACTTTTTTGGGTCACTTTTGACATTATTTTTATTGGTATTCTTGTTATTGTTTTTATGTTTATTATTATTCTTTTTGTTAATAACTATCGCGCATTATATTTCCAGTTGTATTTATTTTTTAGTTTTATTATTATTACTTTTTTAGTTTTCTATGTAACATCCTACAATCTTTTTGCAGTTTTATTTACTTTCATCTTCGTTTATTTATTGCTGTACAAATATCTTAACTCAAATCGTCCTTTTGGTCTTTGACCGGACCGCCCATTGTAGGGAATTGGATATTCTGCTAATCACTGAGGAGGAGTCAAGCACTTGAGTATTTAATCTCAGGCTACGACTCAGAGTTGCATGGAAGGGGCTCGGATGTAGAGTTCAGAGGTCTCGTCCGAGGCTATACCCACGTCTACAGGATGGAGTTTAGTGGGGAGGATTTCTGATCTCTATCCCTGGGACTAGCACAGCTTTCTCAATAGCTCTCCCCGGTTTTCAATGTTTCATCCCTCCAGTTATTCTCTCTGTATATTTATCATTAGTTTTTTATTACTATTTTGCCCATCTATTACCGTGATGAAGATGAGTTATCTTTCATGGTTAAGTTTAATATAATAACTCGTTTTAAAGAAAGACAAACATCGCCCACATGCGAAGTATCCCACCCATTTCCTCCTTAGCTACTCCTAGGCAAGGACCAGACAGGAGCTCTTTAACACCTGTAAATATATGGATTCTAGAATACAAATACTGTCTGCTGCTTCCCTCCAAATTGAAGACGCATTGATTGAGATGTCTCGTATTCTAAGCGTGAGATCGGAACCGATCCCTTGCTCTTTTTCCAGCTCTCAAATTCTTTCTCCGCGAAAGGTCTAAATTAATTCCTTTTACGCTTTTAGGTCTCGCCGTTTTGCCATTCGTCAACCCACTAAACTCCGGTTCTCGAATTCACCACCTAGTGTTCTGAGTGATGTTGGAAATATTTTCTTTACCCCCATGCAGGGGTAGAGCCTTTTTTAAGGAGGGGATGTAATTAAAAAACAGTACTCTCCTAAATTCCTTGGGTGAGCGCAGACGGAGGCTTAAAAGGAGATTAAATACAGCAGGAAAAACATGATAACATGGAGTTCCGCAGAACAGAGGTGGCTTTAAAGAAGTAGGCACCACAACGAGTAAACCTAGAGTTTGAAATACTCACACAAGATTCATGTGCGAGCTCCCCTTGTACTGCTTGGGCGATTCAGTGTAAATGGAATGCGAGAGCTGGTTCCCTCGAGCACCTGCCGTTTAGGCAAAAATAGGAAAGAGATAGTGTATCAACGTCACGTCATAGAGAAAGGGGATCAAGGGAGTTTGAAAGTAGGAGACAGTTTATTATTCTGTTATCCTTACACAACACTTTCGAACCCTCTGCTTTATTTCTAATTGAATTCTGCTATGTCAAATAATCTGACAACCTATAGTCCTTATGTCTTAGATGTCCTTATTATTTAATGATCCAGAGGTAACACCAGTGTGGAACGGTTCATTCTTGGTGCGTGTTGTTTCAAGAAATTTAAGTTCAGCTCTTTAAAGCCTCCCAACTGGGTAATATCTGGGTATCTTCTCTACCCAGGATGCTATTCGAAATAATTCAGAGGGCATAGTCTTTACTACTGAGGTCACTATGAAGAGATAGGTGCTATCTTAGTTCATTTGCAAAGGAAATCCATGCCTGTTAGCAATGTGTATAGTTTTCCTACTACGAAAACTTTGCTTAGTTACTAAATCCCACACTATACTTATTTTTAATGCACTTCATCTAATGCCATTCCTGCAAACTCGAACAGACTATGTAGTTCTCTCTGCTCTAGTTTCACTGGCGAGAGGCAACAAAATGTCCCAAAGCTTCAAATTAAGACTGTTGCTCCACACGTTCTTGAAACAAGAAGAAATCCAACATTGTACATCTTGCCTCTTATTCTAGCCTCTCTAAATCATGTTCAGAGTCCTTCACGAACATTAACGAGTTGCCATCGACCACTAAATTTTCTTCACCATTCTTACCATTTGGAGTGCAAGAGAAGGGCTCATGTCAAGCTCTTCATATCTTTGGTGAGATCGAAGGTGGATTATGACTGTGCCATATGTTACTTGACATCTAAATCTTATCTACATCTCTCGTATCTCTATCTTTGAAAAAGAAATACCTCTTATGCTTCCTGTATATACGACTGTGGACTCGTTACAACATTGGTTAAAACTCGAATTCTCGATGCGTTGGCCCTTCACCCTCCATTTTGCCCATTTGCATCGAATAACTTCCCATCCCACTCCGAAATGTTTTGTCTTACGCTTATGACGATTCCATTGAATTCTAGTTTCATCCACTATCACAGATATGTTTGAAGACACGATAATTTTTCGAAATTTAAAGGCCACCTTTTCTTCTTCAATGCGAACTCCTCTTCTCCCCTTCAAACTTGACTGCTGCCTTTACCGATGGCTCTAAGACGAAAACAAGAGTGGGAGCATCAGCCGCCTTTCTTGATTGCGCATGTTGTCCCATTCTCTGCCAGTTTGCTCGTCTGTTTCTCGGCAGTGGTAGTGACCCTGATTTTTGCGATCTCTAGGATCTAAACAACAGTGCCGAATCATTCACTATCTTCTTAGTTTCTCATAGCGCCCTTCTCTCCCGACATCGATCTCGTGAAATCCCTTGGTCTCTGAAGTACAACAATGCATGTCTCGATTCCATACTCGGAAGGTAACTATGTAGTTTTTTTTTTGGAATACGTTTTACTTGTTTTGCAGAAAATGAGCGAACAATAGAACAGTGATTCAAATGATCACCTCCCAAAAATTCAACAACTTCACACCTCTCTTAAGAATTCCAATCGAGCCTTATCTCCGTATTCGACTACTAACTTTCCCTCAAAAGTGATTTCAAAATCTGCTGGTGAGACTGTAGGAGAGAAGACATACAGGATTCTGGTTGTTGAACTGTTCAGTGAAGACCCAGCATGAAAAGCCGGTTCCCTAATTTTGCCTGAATCACCAACGAGAGGTAACCATAGACAAATCGGAATCGGCCACACTAATGCAATGCACGTTTGCATTGTATTATCCCCATATTACCCGTTTTGCTTAGTCCATACACCTCTCTGTCCACCACATACTGAAAGGATGCGCTGCATATCAAGTATTTTAATGCAATTCTAAACTGTTTCCAGTGGAAACTGCTTTCCTACATCCATACTAAAATCTCCATATTTTCAATCAGACGTAGTTTTTGCTGTCTTATAGGAACTAAATTTGCTTAATAGAATTTAACACGTCTGTATCAACATCTGTCATTATGTGTAGGTGTGGACCCTTGTGATACTGCTTTTCAGTGAGCAGTGCCTGCATCTGTACAGGAACTGAAAATAAATATATATATATATATATATATATATATATATATATATATATATATATATATATATATATATATATATATATATATATATATATATATATATATATATATATATATATATATATATATATATATATATATATATATATATATATATATATATATATATATATATATATATATATATATATATATATATATATATATATATATATATATATATATATATATATATATATATATAATGAGGAAAGTGAACTTGAGTAACGAGGAGGAACATTTAGTTCGAATGTAATAAGCTTCAGCATGATTTAATTAGTGATTTCACAGAAAGCAATTAATTAACAGGGATTTTATCTCTTAGAAATAAATGAATAGTGAATATAATTAATTATGAATATAGGTAAATGGTAAGATGAAGAATCTGATTTTTTTGATTATTATTATTATTATTATTATTATTATTATTATTATTATTATTATTTATAATTCTGCAAACTTATGAATGACGTTGGAATTCCAAACGAGGAATTAGTTGCAGGAAAATTATTACTAAAGCTTGAGTATTGGATTAGTTTGGCTTCTTCTTAGGATATTTTATGTCAAATTTAAGTCCAAAAATTCCACTTTAAATTTTTACAGTTTTTTTTTTTTTATACTTTAAAAATTGTTCCAAAAAATGATAATAGTTTTAAAGTTTATTTTTTTCCTTTATAAACAAAAAGTAAATATGTATATATATATATATATATATATATATATATATATATATATATATATATATATATATATATATATATATATATATATATATATATATATATATATATATATATATATATATATATATATATATATATATATATATATATATATATATATATATATATATATATATATATATATATATATATATATATATATATATATATATATATATATATATATATATATATATATATATATATATATATATATATATATATATATATATATATATATATATATATATATATATATATATATATATATATTATTGATTTCTATATTTTTGATTTTATGTAAGATTTTTTTTGTGCATATGTATATATTATCATAATCATTAATTATTAAGTATATATTTATAGACCAGTATAAAATATTGGTTTTAATATCTGTCAAAATAATTATTATTTATGATGATGTCCATATTATAAATCATTTTTGTAATTAAACTTTAATAGTTGCTTTTTTTCCTTGTTACTATCCTTGATTTTTATTATTAGTAGTAGTATGACTACTACTACTACTATTAGAGAGTGACCATTCATCCTTGGTTTTGAATTAATATTTTTAGAATTTGCAAACTGCTTTTTTAAAGATGTTTGAAATTTATTTTTGAATAAATTTCAAATTAAAAATAGTGTCATTAGTTTTCTCTCTCTCAATTTCGATTTGGAGTAACTTTTTAAATAGTTAATCATTATTTGAACTTGTTTATATGTGTAAGGAAGTTTATTTTCAAGGGGAAATGTATAACATGATGTTTAAAGTTGACTCCAGAATCTCAGAGAACCAGTTTGTTTTTTTATTAACTTTTCAGATGCAAATACCTTAGAATTCTTTAATTAAGGCAGTCTTTAATATCTTTGATACACAACTGTTAATGGGGATTTCACTCAGCTATGTAGATTACACCCTTCGTTAGTCTTGAGCAAAAAATTGTTAACGTCATCTTTGGATCTCAAGGTATCTTATAAATTTCAAAGACCCACACAAAATCCCCACTAGAAGTGCAGAAACGAGCCAAACTTTAAAAGCCCAAGACCCATGTACCCAAACACGACTTTTGAAAGTGTTTTAGGTCCGAGATGGTGGGGAAAATAGTGGAATCAGGGTTGGTATAATTAAAATCATTAAATAAATCAGTTGATTTTTAAATTTTTTTTAAAAATTTTTTTTTTTTTTTTTTTTGGTAACGTCACACTGTCTTCATATTTTTAAGTTCAGAATAACAAAGGAACTTAAAAAAAATAAAATTAACATAAATTTAAGCATTTTATGGAGCTGGGGGAAAAAATTAATCAACGTCCAACGATATTTTTTGCTAAATTATTGAAACCAGCAACAGTTAATTTTTACTTTTGAATTCTGGCTTTAGATTTGTACTGTAAAAGATGGGTGTTATATTAAATTTATTTGAAAATTCCAATAGAAATATGTTTTTAAATTTAACTTAATTTTAATTATTTATTTATTTTCTTTTGCAAGCTGTACGCAACAACCCTTATTAATCACAAATTTCATTTAATTAAAAAAAAATAAATAATCTATCTCGTATCAATAAATAAAAACTTTTTAAAAAAAGTTTGTTCTTGTTAATTTGTTCAATATAATTGTGAAACAAAAAGAGAAACAAAAAAGAATAAAAAGGTTTAGTATTGAAATGAGCCAACGTACATTCAGCAATCTACCACAATTTTTATTTTTTTTTTTTTATCCCAAGATGATTTTTTTTTTTAATAATTGATTTAATCGGACCAATTGACTTACAGTTAATAATACTCTATTCAAAGCCCTAACTGTCTCTATTTATTTATTTTCTAATTATAGAATTTTTTTTTATTTTTCATCAAAATTTAAGTGCTGAGAGTTCCAACGCTATAAATTACTTGTTTTATTTTAATTTTTATGTTAATAATATAATGATAAAAATAAAATAACAACACAGAACTATAAAATATTCTTAAAAATAATAATATACTCGTTTTCTTTAAAATTTAAATACAGTGAATTGGTTCTATCAGTTGTATTTTCGTCATTTTCATATAAAAAATATTAAAAATAGCATGTAATTTTTAAAAAAAAATTATAATTTAAATAACCTACTTAAATTAATTAACTAATTATATTTACCTATTAATTATTACTTAGGCATATAAGCTTAGTTATAAAAAGACTTGTAACTAAAAATTTTTTTTAAAAAATAAAAAAAATCATGATTTTTTAAATATATTATATATATATATATATATATATATATATATATATATATATATATATATATATATATATATATATATATATATATATATATATATATATATATATATATATATATATATATATATATATATATATATATATATATATATATATATATATCCTCTTAGAAGCTTGTTTAGAAAGAAAAGTAATGTGATCTTTCCAAGAAAGGATCACACGAAAAAGAAACACCGAGAATACTGAGGACAGATGAAGGTTTGAGTGGAGTGATTTCGAAGATTTCATTGTGCGGAAAAATTGTGTCGAGTGGAAAGATGGAGGAATTGAGTTTTTGAGGCATGGAAAACGACCATGTTTTCTCTGCCCTAATTTGAAATACGAGAAAGATCTAATATATATATATATATATATATATATATATATATATATATATATATATATATATATATATATATATATATATATATATATATATATATATATATATATATATATATATATATATATATATAATTCAGCATTTACACGAAGAAACAAAAATACTCCCGATCCGTGTTCACCTAGACATGATAGGAACCCAATTCTACACTAACACACTAGACATATCACACTCTTGTCACTATACCCTACAAGACACCGTCTAACATTACCTTCATCATCCCCTGCCCTATACTGCAGTAACATATTCAGAACCATTCCACCTACTGCAAACAACACACCACTAATCAAACACATACACACCATCATAACACTAAATTATCTCAACACCCGCCAACCAAATCATCTCAACGAACAACCCCCCGACATAGCAAATACACAAAACACATTACCACGCAAAACCCAAATTACCCTATCCAGATTAAGGTCAGGCCACCACCCTAACCTACAAGCATACAAACATAGATTCAATATACAAAACACACTATCCCCAATATGTCAAAGATGTATGCAAGAACCGGATACAACAGAACACCTCCTTCTGAGATGCCCCTCCCTTACACAACATAGAAGCCTCCATCACATCTCCTCTCTGAGAGACCTTTGGATACAGCCGGCGGCCGTTGCGGATTTCCTAAAAGCAGTGTGGCCCTTCCAGTGAGGAAGGTCCAAGGGGCTAAAAAAAAATAAAAATAAAAATAATAATATATATATATATATATATATATATATATATATATATATATATATATATATATATATATATATATATATATATATATATATATATATATATATATATATATATATATATATATATATATATATATATATATATATATATATATATTTTTTTTTTTTTTTTTTTTTTTTATTTTTTTTATTACAATATATATTTATATATATATATAATTTATAATTATATATATATATATATATATATATATATATATATATATATATATATATATATATATATATATATATATATATATATATATATATATATATATATATATATATATATATATATATATAATATATATATATATAAAACTATATAAAAATAAGTGGTTTTGGTTTTGCCCTATTTTTCTTCTTTTTCTTGTTAGCATTTCTTCGATTTTTCTCGTCAGTCTGTTTCCCAGTCTTCCATTTCTTATTTCTAGGAATACTACGAAGTTTTCTCATCTAACTTCTGCTCTAAAGCACTTTTTCTCTTCTTATGATCTTCATAGTTCTTAATAAGACACTCTTCACCCATTGGCTCAATCACTGTGCCCATTTTTTGCACGATCGGTGGGGCGATCAATTTTTTGTGACTTACTTCAGGCACGAAAGTCCGCCCAATTGGCTGCCTGATAGAGGCTTCGAAATCTTTTACAGCAGCGAATGGGAAAGGTAGCTCACTTACCTAGAAAATATATATATATAATATATATATATATATATATATATATATATATATATATATATATATATATATATATATATATATATATATATATATATATATATATATATATATATATATATATATATATATATATATATATATATATATTTAAAAAAAAAAAATACTAAAAAAAATTTAAAATAAAATACGCTTGATATTTTCTTCTGATAAAGCTTTAAAGTTTTAATATTTATTAAAATGTAATAAATTAATATATTTAATGAGTTAAAAAGAGTTGGAGAAAACTTGAATCACAAAAAGGACCAAACAATCATCAGATGACCATTGTTCCCATTAAATTTGTCCACAATAGTGATTTTCAAGTTATATGTTTTATTCCCTACTTTCCATCAGTTCCTTGATCACCTATCCACTTTTACGACCATGACTACCTTTCATTACAATTTCCTATTGAAAAGCATTATATACAACCTCAAACGGCTGATGCAGAGGGGGTGGGTTTTTGGCAAATGGACCTCTGATCATCCAAATAATCTAGTTTTCCCACTCGTAGGGTTTTTTTTGTTCGCCCCCTCCTCGGAATTCAAAAGTATTGGGGTGTGTCTAGAGTGAGGTCTCCTTAGTAGTTATACGAACGTGTTTAAAAGAGCATTATCCGTTGTAGGTTATTATATTGAAAGAATTATGCGAAATTTTGTAGGTTAAGAGAATAGATAAAAGGTGACAAGGCAAAAAGTTCTAAATTCTAAACTTTCAACAAGTCATAGTGTTTGTTACTTCTTAAGCAGAAATTCTGTGAATATCTTCATTTAGTCAGCAAATATCTAACACACTTTCACGTTGGCGAATACGCCTTGCCTACTCTGATCAACATAAGGACGTTGCTAAAAAAAATCTCACATTCATTATTGAAACTCAAACACAGCCATTATAATTCGAAAATACAACTCAACACTTTCAATATATATATATATATATATATATATATATATATATATATATATATATATATATATATATATATATATATATATATATATATATATATATATATATATATATATATATATATATATATATATATATATATATATATATATATATATATATATATTAAATTGAAAGAATTACTTGGTTTCTCTTATTAAATAAAGATTGTAAAAGGTTAGCATTGTGAAGTCGCTTTAAGAACTACTACATCTCACCAAAGTAGCAACTCTGTAGAGAGATGTCATCTGTTCTGGTATGAAGTACGAGTAGCATATCTGTTGCGACTTCACTCGTAGGTTTTCTTGAAAACCGGGAGATTAAGGTTTAAGCTTATGTTAACTCTCCCATCTTACTAATTTTTATCAAACTTTCAAAATGCGATTTTAAACTCTCTGTAACAGATCACTATTACAATCGACACTACTTTTCTGAAGCCTCCAATGAAGCAAGTTTGTGTGATTCATCTTTTTACAGTCTCACATCTCTTATCCAGCTCTCATCCCAAACTTAATCTATATATTCATTCTTTCAAATACTATGCTGGTAAATTATGGAACACTCTTCCTTCCTCTATATTCCCTACTTGAGATAAATTTGCAGAATTGAAACAATTTAAATTTTGGTCAGGTAAGAATTATGCAACAATTAAAAGACAAGTTTTTCCGGGTATGAACGATTCACCAAAGAGAAAGATTTTCGAAGTCAGAATATAGTTTTCTAAAATATGTATGCAGAGAGTTGTAGAAAAAAAATTTAAAAAAAAAAATTTTTTTTTTTTAAATTTTTAAAATTAAAATCTGTATTAAAAAAATTTTTAAAAGGTTTTCTTTAGTAATTTCATGATCACTTGTAGAAGTGAATAAATATTTATTATATTGCAAAAACTATTGCTGTAACTAACTATTAAGAAAAGTCATTGTTTATAATGGCTTAATTTTATAAACTTCATTATGAATATTTTTGCACAGTAGTAAGTGGTAACAAAACTGGTAAAGAATTGTTATTTTTAAACAAATTAGTTTCAACATTCTTGTAGTATCACTAATAAGTTACTACTTTATCAGTTATAAATATTAAGAATAAAAACTGGACACTCTTCAGAGTTGCTTCAGTTGAAAGTAGTTGGTACCTTATTGGTATCATACAATTAATACACATTCAGAATGCGCATTATACAAGCTATAACAATTCAGTGTAAACTTATGTAAGCTGTGGAACTGATTTTATGGCAATATATATATATATATATATATATATATATATATATATATATATATATATATATATATATATATATATATATATATATATATATATATATATATATATATATATATATATATATATAAACTTTATTTCACCTCTGGTGGGAAAATGCCAGATACCTACTACTAAAATCCCACCAGAGCTAAGGAGAAAATCGGAATCCTGGTCAAATTTAAAACCGACATCCTGATACACATCGGTTGAAGGTGTGCAAGTCATAGGAAGTTGGAAAAATAGATGAAGGGGTGTGTGTTCCCGACTTTACAAGTAGAGTACATATAGGATTGAGCACAGCGGTTAAGTCTGGGTTCGGAAAGTTGGACGGAGAAAGGATGACTGTGTCGCACAAACCCTTCTCAATGGAGGAGGTATGCGACGTGAGAGTTCAAAAGAGCAGTGTCCATTGTAATAGCGATAGTATAGACGGGCAGAAAGAGACTGGAGAGAATTAGTGAGACTAGGAGAGTTGATAAGACGAAAAGCCCTAGACTCCACCTTTTCGAAGAGAGCTGTATGAGTGGAACCATCCCAGAAGTGCGAGGCGTACTCCATACAGGGGAGAACAACACCCCTATAAAGAGCAAGCAACTAGGATAGGGCGAAGAAATTCTGAAGGCGCCTCAGAACACCTAAACTCTTAGAAGCTTGTTTAGAAAGAGATGTAATGTGATCTTTCCAAGAAAAAGAAAAACCAAGAATATTAAAGAGATATGAAGGTATGAGTTGTGTATTTTCGAAGAAGATATCATAGTTGTGTGGAAAACTGAGTCGAGTAGAGAGATGGAGGAATTGAGTTTTGGTTACAGTGAAAACAACCATGTTTTCTCTGCCCCAATTTGAAATACGAGATAGATCAGAGGTGAGCTGCTCCAAGGCCATCTTTATTGCATCAATTAATTTCAATTTTCAAATTGAAAAGAGTAATGAAGGATGGAGTCATCGGCATAGGAGTGGATAGGAGATAAATTAACAGAGAGGTCATTAATGAAAAGCAGAAAAAGTGTTCCAGATAGGACAGATCCTTGAGGACCACCACTATTAATAGATTTAAAGGATATATATATATATATATATATATATATATATATATATATATATATATATATATATATATATATATATATATATATATATATATATATATATATATATATATATATATATATATATATATATATATATATATATATATATATATATATATATATTCCAAGTAATCAAAATTTTGTTAATTACATAATTTTTAGAAATTGTGCAAACTCTCTTTGAACCGTTTGCTATTAATCCTGACGAACATACAACAGAGTATGAATATATATGAATCTATTAACAGTTAAAGGAATTACAAAATTTTTAAGTAGGTATTTGAAATTGTATTTTACAATCCTGTAGATATAAACAGACTTGGATCCGTGTGTATATGAAATCCCGAATTCGGATTCATATTCGCCCATCACTGTATATATATATATATATATATATATATATATATATATATATATATATATATATATATATATATATATATATATATATATATATATATATATATATATATATATATATATATATATATATATATATATATTTATTCAAAGAAATAAGTCGTTTTTTGAGAGAGAGAGAGAGAGAGAGAGAGAGAGAGAGAGAGAGAGAGAGAGAGAGAGAGAGAGAGAGAGAGAGAGAGAGAGAGAGAGAGAGAGAGAGAGAGAGAGAGAGAGAGAGAGAGAGAGAGAGAGAGAGAGAGAGAGAGAGAGAGAGAGAGAGAGAGAGAGAGAGAGAGAGAGAGAGAGAGAGAGAGAGAGAGAGAGAGAGAGAGAGAGAGAGAGAGAGAGAGAGAGAGAGAGAGAGAGAGAGAGAGAGAGAGAGAGAGAGAGAGAGAGAGAGAGAGAGAGAGAGAGAGAGAGAGAGAGAGAGAGAGAGAGAGAGAGAGAGAGAGAGAGAGAGAGAGAGAGAGAGAGAGAGAGAGAGAGAGAGAGAGAGAGAGAGAGAGAGAGAGAGAGAGAGAGAGAGAGAGAGAGAGAGAGAGAGAGAGAGAGAGAGAGAGAGAGAGAGAGAGAGAGAGAGAGAGAGAGAGAGAGAGAGAGAGAGAGAGAGAGAGAGAGAGAGAGAAGAGAGAGAGAGAGAGAGAGAGAGAGAGAGAGAGAGAGAGAGAGACCTACCATATTTTTGCGCAAGTTTTCATGCATGTCAGACTTTTCTTTGTAAATAACATTTCCGACTTTTGTATATTTGTTTGAAGGAGTTTTTGGGGCTTTGATTCTGTTAGAGACAGAAAGATTAATTAAAAAAAAAAAAATCATTTATTTTCTGAATTGTTTGGCATTTTCTAACACGCTTAATAATAATAAAAAAAATTCTTAAAACATACAACTAAAAAACAGGATAAATAACAATGTAATATCAAACATTAATAAAAAAAAATAAATAAATAACTAAGAGCAATAACAAATTTGGTCAAAACTCAACTTTGCTCTTCGAATAATATTATAATGACTAATAATCTTACCTAAACCTTTTCTTTTTTTTCTCTGAGATTACAATGCCAGGACCACCCCAACTACCCCAACCTGCCTTGAAGTTGTCAATGTCTTTAAGTTTCCTTGATTCTTCGTGTTCTTTTTTATCTTTCCTAGTAAATAATAATAATAATAATAATAATAATAATAATAATAATAATAATAATAATAATACATCATCATCCTAGAAATGAAAAATATTTCCAAAAATATACCACTATTTTAAGAGTAGGAGCTAAGGAAACCTTTTAAGATTATAAAGAGATGTATATTGTAATGTTTCAGTTACTAGAACGATTATCACGCTACAGTGATTGACACAAAATCAAACTAAAATCTATGTATTTAAGCTATGGTACACATTTTAAATAAAACTGAAGGGTTAATCTCTAGTTAATCTGGAATTTAAAAACAGTTAAAATATAAAATTTTCACTCTGTAAATCTTACTAAAATTCAATATTAGGATGAGAAAGTAGGATTTCCTTTAACAAGACAACCAACATCAGAAAGAGATGAAAAAAATAAAGTATACAATATAGACATTTACATGTAATATCCAATTAGTTGGTGAAAACTATGACATTTAGTTTTTAAAAGTTACAAATATCACAAAATTTATTAATAATAGCTTTGAAAAATACATTATAAAGTAAACTTAAAGAAAATAACAGAAACCAGATCTCAACTTTAGCCCAATCAACACTTCTAAATTTTTTCAGAGTGTGAGTCAGAAAGTAAAAAATACAATTCATAGGTTAAACTATTGGTTTCGTGTGGACTTTGAAATATTTTAAGAATATATTGCTATGATTTCAAAAATTATTATCTTAAACTGTAAGAAACTATTTTTAAATTATTTTCTGACAATAAAAACAAATTTTAATAACTCAAACAATAGGATACATTCCTAGCAAAACATATGAATGTTTTTTACTTGCTAAATTATTACTTGAAAGTTAAAACCAACAAGGAAGGCTTTAAAATTTTTAAACTTTTAAAAATTCAAGACAAAAATAGTCAAAAACTGAAAAATGAATATTTAAAAAATTTTTTTTAAAGTTAAAAAGTGTACAAAATTATAATACCAGAAAGAGGACTCTTTAGTCATAATCAAAGCCTAAAACATGAAGATTTACGCTTAACCAAATGTCTGTACAAGTTATTCATTTTTTACCCCACAAACCTCTCCTCCTTTTCACAGCTTTCACATTTGTTTAAATACTCACTCGAATTCCTTTGCGTAGTCAACATCAGCAAAAATGTCCTCAAAATCTTCCTTCTCAGAATCTGATTCGTCATTATTCAATATCCTTTTTAAGAAGCCACGGTCATGTTTTGCACTACCCAGTTTTCTGTCTACAATCTATTAATAATAATAATAATAATAATAATAATAATAATAATAATAATAATAATAATAATAATAATAATAATAAACAAAATTTTAAAAAAAAAAAAAAAAAGTTCAAAAAACTATTTTTTTTTTTTTTTTTTTTTTTTTTTTAAAGTTTGCATTGCCCTATTCGAGTCTATCACTCTCCTGTTTGTGCCACGGTACACGGCATCAATACTATCATTTTTCCTAAATTATGTAAGCATGCATTTGTTGAGCCGAACCCAAAGGAAAGTAGCCACACTGATCCTTCGAACTCTCGCCCTATAGCTTTCACTTGTCTAAAAAATTTGAAACTCTCATTTCTCGGATCATCTACACGGCTTTAAACGATTGAGATCAACCGGTAACATACTTTCCTATCTTATGATTTATGGTCATCTGCCATTAGGGACTAAGGGGAGTCTTGGGAGGTGGCGCTTGAAGATTAGCCAAGCTTTCGATAGGGTATGGTGCAAGTCACTACTCCCTAACTCCTTTCCTTTCGGTTTCCTGCTTCTCTTTGCTTACACAAAGTCTAGTTTTCTCTCAAATCATTTCATATCAACACTTGTTGATGGGGGACCTATTATTTCACTTTCAACTCTATTCATTCTTATGCCCATGACTCAACTCTCCATTCTTTTACTCATTTCAAATTTGCACCTTCCTTTGCGTCTAGAATTGCTTCTCAACTTCTTATTTTATTTTTTATTTCATATTTAATCTTTCTTATTCTATTCTAGCTCATCTGGATGTGATTTCCCGATGGGGGATCTCAACCTTGTGAAATTCAGCTCTTTGAAAACTCAAGTTCTGCACATCTCCCACTCAATAACACATTCCAAGTCTCCTATCTCCTTCAACGTCTCTCCAGTCTCACCTATGAACAACATATACATCCTTGGTCTGAATATAAACAATAAATTGTCTTTGAAATTTCATTTCACAACGATTGCTAAGATGGGGTAAGGTTCGATTCCACTCTCCTTTTGGATATGATCAAGGGTTGGGTTTAAAGACTAATAAACTTTTCCCTACTTTCAAACTCCCTTGAGTCTCTATCTCAGTGACGTAACGTTGGCACACTATCTCTCTTCTATAGGTACTACAGGAAAATGTGCTCGAGGTAACTGGCCTCTCACATTCCACTACCACTACGATGCCCTCATAGCACAAGGGGTGCCTTGCCTTCACAAGCTTTTTTTATGTGAATATTGGGAACTCCAGGTTTGTTCTTTGTAGTGCCTCCTTTCTATTCACCTCTGTTCTGTGGAACTCCCTCCTTCCTCTATTTTTCCTGCTGCATGTAGTTTTCCTCTCTTTAAAGCATTCAACAGCGCTTAACTGAGAGATATGCGTTAAGCTTGGGTTTAGGTAAGTATCCTTTTATTTTAAATTTCTGCCCACTCCTTAAAAGAGGTTATGCTAGTAAGTGGTGGCAATATGTTAGATATAAAAAAGTTAGAACGCCTATACTGTTTAACTATTCTTCTGAAATTTGTATAACAAAATTTTTTAAACAATAATAATAAAAAAAAAATAAAAAAAATATAATAATAATAATAATAATAATAATAATAATAATAATATAAAGTGAGATTCATCCAAATTCAAAAACCGTTTTGACAAACATTAGATATGAGGATCAGATATACATTTTGTTTTCTTTTCAGGGTAAATAATAATTTTTAGGATTTTTACTTTTAAGATTTAACTTAATACTTGACTTTTTCAAAATACATTTGATTCAAGTACAAGTACTTGAATCATACACAGACACAGACACAGACACACATATATATATATATATATATATATATATATATATATATATTATATATATATATATATATATATATATATATATATATATATATATATATGTATATATATGTGTGTGTGTGTGTGTGTGTGTGTGTGTGTGTGTGTGTGTGTGTGTGTATGGCTTACCTTACTGAAATGATGATGAGGTTGATTATTTGGTTTCTCTTCACTTGATTTGATTTCTTTTTTCTTCAAATTATTTTGAACGACGATTTTATTTTCGATTCTTTGCTTTTCAACTTCGGTTTCTTCATTACGTTCTTTCTCTATATTATTAGTTCTATTTTCTTTAACTTTTATTTTATTGTCATTTTCTTTATTCTTACTTATGTTAGTTTGTTTGTCTGTGTCTGAATTTGTAATTTTAGTTTTAATTTCTGTTACTTTATCTTTCGTTTCTTTGTTTTTCTTTTTATTCTCTTTCTTTTTTAATTTTTTATTATCATTTTTTTCTTTTTGTTCCCCGGTTTCGTTAATGTTTTTGTTGTTGGTTGAAACTTTTTTTAATTTAGATTTTTTTACTATTTTCTTTTGCGTACTTTTTTTCGGCGTTTTGACTTTGCCAGATTTCTCTTTCTTTTTATCAGGTTTATTGACATTTCTTTCTCTTTCTTCCGTTTCTACTTCTATCTCTATTTCTTCTTCTTCTTCATCCTCTATTTCATCTTCCTTATTTGCTTTTTGTGTCTCTTCGTTTTCTTCAACCTCTTTCTCCTTTTCATTACAGTTACTTTTCTTCTGTTTCTTCTCATATTCTTTCACCACTTTCAAAGCCTCCAACTCTCTCTGTTTTTCTTCATGTCGGTCTTCCCAATACTTTTTCATCTTGTAGAATGACTCATCTGGATTGGAATCTGCAGAATCTGGAACTGCCAAGTGCTTAACCCATAAATTTTCCGAGTCGAATTTACCATTTTTGATAGCTTGGGCTTGATCCTTAATAAAAATAATAAAAATTAGTAAAACTACATTTGCTCATCAAATAATAATAATAATAATAATAATACAAAAAATTACCCTTGCGTATCAATAATAATAATAAAGGTCATAAATTACAATAATAATATTTTTTTTTTGAGTGCTTGTACATGTGGCATTACAGCTCACAGGGAAGCGGCAATACCAGGCTGGAGGTCCAACATCGTGAACTACACCTAGACTAAACGGTAAGAGTCGTCAACATTAGGCACGTTAAATTTTAAAGAGGAGGTTCAAATCTCGCAGGAAGGCGAAAATAAGGTCCGAACGAAAAGATGAAGATTCCGATAAAACGACCGATAAACGGTCCGCAAAGGGAATGGAAGGTAAGGCAAGAAAGTATATATTCCTGATGGCAGATACGGCAGCGCAATCAACCAGGATATGGCGAACAGAAAGAAGGGCATCCGAATGACAAAACTGGCAGGTCGGGGGAGGCTCCCTCGACATATTAAGCTACCCGTGAGTTAAGTGAGCGTGACAAATGCGCAGTCGGGACAAGACGGTCTTCCTATGACAACACTATATGCGAAGGATCACGCACCTATGAGGGGCTTGACAGTACGAAGCTTGTCACAACGAACGTCATCCACAAAACATTCTTGCCAGTAGGTGTAAAAGCTTTTCCGAAGGATGGCACAATAATCAGTTGACGAGATATGCACGCATTGAAGCGCAACAGAAAAGGTAAGTCCGACAGGTTGTCCGGGAAGTAGTTGCCCTGAGTGCGGCTTTATCAGCGAGCTCGTTACACGGGACACCAACATGTGATGGGATCCATCAAAATGACAGTAATTTCTTTTGAGTATGGAGCCAGAGAAGGAATTGTTGGATGGTGAAAACCAAAGAGTTTCTAAAAAAGCGGTCCTGAAGAAGAAACACGCTTTTGGAGTTAGAAAAAAAATGGTGTACGAATCATCCGTATTGAGGGTAGATGTCCTTGAGAGAGCCAGTAAATATAGCAACCAAATCTGCAGTGAATATCGAGGAACAGGATGGAAGAGTATGCGACAGGGTACACAGCCGCAGCACCCACTCCATCGGAGGTTTTGGAGCCGTCCATCAATAACGGAACAGACCCCGCGTGAGCCGTGGGGTGAGCGGAGAAGTCAGCCTGAAGAAGGGCTAACATAAGACGGCCGACACACATGTGGAGGAAGATACAAGCACATGTCACATTTTCAGTAGTAGGTGTAAGATAACATGGCGTCAAGAGTAACACGGAGGTAGGCAAAGATAGGGGCCACAACAGATGCGAAAGGTCAGAAAGAAGGGCAAAGGGACACCTCGTCAAGAAGGGGAGTCATAACTGACGGGATCGGGGGTTCGTAAGCGCATGTATAATGTGCACATTAGTATTTCTTGTCACAGAGACAGGGGCATTACACCAGCCTCGACCTCTAAGCTGACTTTGAAGGGAGTCTAGGAGACGTAGGTACGATTCGGAGGTCTGGCAGTAGATGACGCAACCATAATCAAGTTTTGTTTTTAAGGGTATGTAAAGTCGAAGTAGTGTACGTCTGTTTGTACCCCAGTGTGGTAGAGGTGAGGTGACGAAGAGATCCAAAGGAACGATGATAACTAGTTTTCAGGTGAAGGATATGTGGGAGGTAGGTCAGTCGTATATATATTGCCGAGAAAATCCTCCATTTGCAGTATGACGGTGGAGAGGGAGTGGGACACAGGGAAACTATAAGAAGATATGATCACTACCATAGAGGAACGCAAATCTCTCACTGACATATATGTCTAAAAGAGAGAAGGCGCAAAGGGAGACATCCACCCAGATCGAAGAACCGGTGTCAAAGCGTTCATATGTAGGCAAACCAGTGTTCAGGCATCCTAGAGAAAATCTGCGAAGGCAGTCAAGAAGTCAATCCGCGTTCGGGGACGTAAATGTCTCCCCCAACAAAGGATGGCGCAAGTTAAATACCTCCAAGACGAGGAGAGGCTGATGTAGTTGCACAAAGAAACGGACAAGGTCAGAGTAGACGTAATTGCAACTAGAGGCAAGGTATACAGAACACAACGACAGCGGCCGAACAAGGTGGACTCGTGCAGCCACAGCATGTAGATGTGCTTGAAGGGATAATGGAGTAAAAGAAATCGATTCATGGAAGAGAATCGTGGCACCCCCTCTTTCGGTTGGGCCTTGATGAAAAGAAAGAGAATAGCTGTAATGGGTAGGTTGGTGGAATGTACGCCCTAAAGTTATATTTCCTGAAGGAAAATGGCTTGAGGCTTGTGAATCTCTAGTAATCTGGCTAACTCCTAGAAGTTAGGATAATAGCCGCGGCAATTACATTGCAAGAACTTAGTCATAATGGAGAAGAGATAAGAGGTTAATTAACGGAACGATGTAACAATCTTTTTACAGACTACCACCACTTCACGGGCAGAGCCCTTTTCAAGGAGGGAGAGTCTATGGTAGGTTTAGCTTCTTTTTCTCGGGATTTCAGTAGGTCCTTACCTGGGGGTGACTGAAAATCAGGCGGATGGGGGAGACCAGTTTAGGAGAGATGTGGTGAGCGGGGAGAGGCAGAACCCGATCTTGCAACCAAAGCAGAAGTCTCTCCATAGATAATCGTCGATGGACGGACTGAATAATCTAGTAGCAGAAACAGAAGTCACATGGGGTTCAACAGTTGTGGACGGCGCATTGGCGGCATCAGCACCCAGAGCTGTCTCCAACGAAAGAGGTGAAGGGTGTGACAGAGACCTGAGAGAGAGAGCACACATCAGGATGGAAAGAGGATCACCGTAGTAATCTCCCCTGTCGTAGCAACCACAGGAACAGAAGAACCTGTGGTAGAAGGAGGACCGCAAGCCAGAAAGGATACTGAAACAACAGGTAAGAGAGAAATCTCAAGATCCTGGGCAAGAGCTGCGGTAACGAGAGTAGGTGGCCCATTACCACCAAGGTCCATCACCTGTGAGGCCCCCTTCGTGTCCTTTTCCTCCACTTGGTGTAAAGTGGGGAAGACCCTGGAATGAGGAAGAAGCCACACGAAGAAGAAGGGAAATATTCATACAAAGAATCTGGACAGGATTCAGAGTCGCTAGAGTAAGGAAGTGACCGGCGGTGGGGGTCACAAAAGCGAGTGGCACAAACCCTGGAGACATCAGGGAATTCACGGAAGAGTCAAAGGCGCCGCAACGTCTCGAAGAGCGACGAGCCCGTTTGGATGAAAAATGGGAGCGGCAAAGGAAGGTGTGGGTGCAGAAACCTTCAAGAATTCGGAGGCCAGATATTTGAGGGAATATGTACAACGTGGAGACGACGAACCAAACTCACGAAAGGACACATCTGCCGGAAATAAGCCACCGAGTGTCCCGGGAGACAGGAGCAGCTTTTACAAGAAATGCGCATATCGGTTAGCACCGGACGAGAAATAACCTCAAACGTCGCTACTGAGGAGAGAGAATCAAGAGTGAGGGATTTGGTAGGCGGTCGGACTTGCGAACAAGCAGATGGGGGCATGAAATTCTGCAAGACGAGAAATAACTGTTCCGGAAAACCATGTGAAGTAGATGCTCGGGACATAGTAGGAAAGGCAGGGGGTCAGTATCGGAGGAGGTACAGACCTTCAACCGTGGTTCCGAAGATGGTCGCTGGGAACGAGACTGGGAAAGCCAAAAAAGGAGGCGGATGGGAAAAAGCAGCCATTCCTAACGATGTAGATTGATGGAAAGACGTCAGAAGTGTGTAATATAATTTCTCCTTGGCGTGCTTTATCGCCTCGCGGTGGTCAATTTTCAGAAGTGTACATTATTCTAAAACCAACTGCTCGAGCTTATAGGAGGAGCATTGGACGGAAGAAGTAGAGTGCCCACCACTGCAGTTCGGATAGCAAGGTGAAAGGGCACAGGGGGGACATGATCACCCCCTGGGTGGTATCAGAACGAGGAAACCGGCAATATTTTTGGAGGTGCCCCAATTTCTGGCACCGAAAACGGCTCGGACGAAGAATATATGGGCGAACATCTTACATAGTGAAGCCAACCTTGACCTTAGTAGGAGGAAACGGCGTACTAAACGTAAGGTGAAGGCAGGCATTCGATTTGGTCGGAGTAGTTTGAGGAGGAGGAAATCTATAAACATTAGTAAGAGGAATAGATTTCCGTTGCAAGTGATGTAAGATGTCGTCCGTGTCGTCAGAGTAGACCTCAGGGGCAAAGATGGCATCCTTGGAGGTATTTCGTACGGCATCTGGAGGTGGAAAGGACTGGAATGGAAGCCAGGGATGAAAGACAATCCAGTGTCGCACACTGACTTTCGAATGCAGCACGAACAAGGAGGGAATCATTTCTCATTGGCAATGCCGAGGGCATCCTCCAAAGCTTCACTGAGAGTGAGAAGACTATGAGCTGTCAGTTGAAGGGAATTAGGACAGCTCAAATAGAAATACAAAGGGAATCCAGCATTATTTGGGACTCCCGGAGGCTGGTCGGAAAACCAATATGAAGTGGGGTGGTGAACCGACACACGTCGACATTTCGATTTCCTAGAAGGAAAGACCGGAAACCTGTCACGGAAAGATGCAGAGGGAGCAGGAGACGTGCTGGTAGCCAGGGCTGAACCTACAGGTTCCGGAATACGAGGTATCAGTGTGTCTGCACTATGGTGAAGAGGAGCAGACGGAATGCGGGAATCGAGGATCCCCATATCATCAGGGGTTAAGGAGCCACTGCTAGTTCCTGGATGAAGAGAAGCCGAGGAAGGGGCGGTTGGGGTGCGATGGTTATCGCCTTTCTTTAAAACAATACATTTTAAGGGAGACGCAACCATATGAAAAATCTTCTGTAAGTAACACCTCAATAAAGAAAAACAAAAATAACAATAAAACAAATGATGAATATAAAACAAGACGCATCCCGGCAGTGCAGTCGCGGACACAGTCCCCTCCCCCAACATCCAGAGCCCAGAAATCCCCCCACTCCGTAAGGTGGGCCGTGGGTGTGGCCTAGGATGACTTCCCAGAAACCCAGCGCATGGGCCTCTTCCTATGCACCACATGGCACGTGGGGCGGAGACCGAGATTTTTCACTGAAGTGCAGAAAAACCTCCTTGGTGGTTAGTCAAGGTTCGGGTCCCCAACAACGGTCAAAGGCGAAATGGACCAGTGTTTCACCTACCCTCATCCACGAGGGAAGAAGGAGGAGGTAGACACAATAGCGGCACAGTATTCGCAGCACAACCACCAGGACAGGAGAAAATCCCCACAAGTGAAAAGTAATGCGGACCTCAGTACGTAAGGGAAGGAAGGAGAAACGGGGAAGAGAAACGGAAAAGAAAGGTATGTAGGAGAGAGAAAGAAAAAACGAGAAAAACATTACAAAAATGGAAAAAAAAGGTGGAAGGTAGCACTTTGCAGACACAAAGTGTATAAACCCACTCTACAACAAAGATGCTACCTTCGCAAGGGGGATAATAATAATAATAATAATCATCTTCAGATAAAACTCAATATTTCCCTAGTTTTTAGAGCATATCATTCAAAAGTGTAATATGAAAAATAACTCTTACTATTCCAATAGAATGACCATTCTCTATATCCAATGACTCTTACCTGACCTAAACAAAGAAGAATCACTTGATCTTGTTGTGGTTCACTTAATAAAACTTCAAATATTCAACCTCAATTATATTTAAACATTTACCATTAATTAAATGTATAAATTGTTCACTGTATCTCTATAACACTTCTCCTTTACGGATAACTTGCACTAAATTTCTTTTATTCTCCTCTCATATTTTTTATCTATTCTACCCATTCCATAAAAATTTGCTCCCGTCTCCTTTGCTCTCATGCCCTCATAAGTAAATCATTCCAAAACCTAGATTTACTTAAAAATTAAAAAACAATGCTTCTGCTTCGAATGTGCAATATCTCACTGATTTTCATAATAATAATAATAATAATAATAATAATAAAATAATAATAATAATAATAATAATAATAATAATAATAATAATAATAATAATAATAATAATAATAATAATAATAATAATAATAATAATAATAATAATAATATATAACCCAGCAAAAGAAATTTGAGAAAATAGGCATTTCTGTTGTCTACTTTATGAGCAAAATAAATAAAACTTTATGAATCACATTTAAAGTGACTTAACCTAACCCACTAATACTTTATCCTTATCTCTGTCAATTTTGTTAAAAAATTTTGTACTTTCTATAAAAATAATTCCATTTAATAATAATAAAAAAAGTACCTAAAATTTTGAAAATTTTTACGATTCAACAGAAACAAATTAATTTTATTAAAATACATTAAAATTTACACATGGGCTGAGTTACAATACTTCTTATAAATTATTTACCATTTCAAAAACAAAAACTATATGCAAACATCTCTAAACTCTACGACATTCATTGCCGCTATAAACCAAACAAAATTTTACTACATTTCATGTATCAAGGGCTTACTATCTGAGACTTTTATTCCCCTGTAAACTACTACTTCTCATTTCTTCCACAATTAATGACAGAAGTATTACAAGGCATAATTTATCTATGACATTTTCAGGCACATCTTTCTGTTTACCCAATGACAAGTTAACATTTTCAGATGATACTTCTCATTTCAAAATCATATTACTTTTATATTAATACTCCCATTTTATCAAAAAATAATAATAATAAATAATAAAATTAAAATGCAATTTTTTTTAATAACTTACTTTCTTAATTTTATTTATTTTTTCATTTTGATCACTATCACTGTCCTCTTCGTCATTGTTTTCCACATCACTTTCCTGCAGAAACTTCAGTTTTTCCAACATTTCTAGACGAATTTCTTTGTTTTCCTTTAACAATTCTCTAATCTGTTTATGTAAAAAAAATTATATATATATATATAATATATATATATATATATATATATATATATATATATATATATATATATATATATATATATATATATATATATATATATATATATATATATATATATATATATATATATATATATATATATATATATATATATCCTCTGGTGGGTAAAGGCCAGAAGCATCTCCACCAGAGCTAGGGAAATGTCAGAAATCAGGTCGCTAATGGCCGAAGTGACCCGATACACGGCGTTTAAAGGTGTGCAATTCAAAGGAAGTTGGGAAAACTTATAAAGGGAGTGTATTCCAGATTTTAAAAGTAAAGTACATGTAAGATTGAGCATAGTCGTTAAGTCAGGGGTAAGAGAGTTGGACAGAGAAAGGATAGAACTGTGTAGGGGAGGCATGTCGCACAAGTCCTTCTCAATGGAGGAGGTATGCGATGAGAGAGTTCAGGAGAACAGTGTCCGTTGTAATAGCGAAAGTATAGAGAGAGTGAGGCAACAATTGTATGAGCAGAAAGAGATGGGAAAAAGTTAGTAGGAGCAAAAGATTTTATGACAAAAAAGCACTAGACTCTACCTTTTTGTGAAGAGCTGTATGCGTGGAACAGCCCCAGATGTGAGGCGTACTCCATACAAGGGCGAACAACACCCATATAAAGAACAAGCAACTGGGGTGGAGCGAAGAAATTCTGAAGTGGCCTCAGAACACCCAACCTCTTAGAAGCTTGTTTAGAAAGAGAAGTAATGTGACCCATCCAAGAAAGATTACGAGAAAAAGAAAAACTGGGGTGAGGACAGATCAAGGTTTGAGTAGAGTGTTTTGGAAGATGCTATAGTACTGAGGAAGGTTGGGTCAAGTACAAAAATGAAAGAACTGAGTTTTTGATGCATTGAAAATGACCGTGTTTTTTATGCCCCAATTGAAATGCGAGAAAGATAAGATATCAGTTGCTCCAAGGCCACCCTTCTTGTATCAATTAACGTCTGTTCAGAGGGGCATCTTTCAAATTGAAAAGAGTAATGAAGGGTTAAGTCATCGGCAAAGGAATGGATAGGAGACGAAATAACAGAAGATGTCATAATTACAAATTATTAAAAGAGTTGGGAATAGGACAGATCCTTGAGGAACATCACTATTTATAGATTTAAAGGAAGAACAGTGGCCGTCTACAACAGCTGCTATAGAGAACGACCAGAAAGAAAATCAGAGAGTAGGACAAATTCCGAAAGAGGGAAGTTTGGATATCAAAGCTTTGTGCCAGACCCTATTGAAGGCTTTCTATATGTCTAGTGCCACAGTGAAAGACTCAAGAAACACCGAAGGGCGGAGTACCAAGAGTCAGAAAGAAGGGAAAGAAGATCACCAGAAGATTGTTATTTACGAAACTCATACTGGCGAGCAGAGATAAGTTTAGAAGAATTAATGGGTTTAAAAATCTTATTGTTAAAGATAGATTCGAAAACTTTAGAAAGGGAGGTTAAAGAAATATGACGATAGTTAGAGAGTTGAGAGGCGTCCCCTTTCTTTGGCACAGGCTGAATGAACGCACATTCCCAGCAAGAAGGGGACGAAGTGGAGAGGCAGAGATTAAATATTTTACCAAGGCAGGGTGGAATCTCAGAAGCACAAGTTTTGAGAACTACAGGAGGAATACCATCAGGACCATACGCCTTCTTAGGGTGAAGCTCAGAGACAGCAGAAATGACATCTTTAGAAAAACTTACAATATTAGGCATAAATGAGTTGGAGGGGGTTGGAGGAGAAATAATAGCTACAGAATCATCTAAGGTAGAGTTAGAGGCAAAAGTTTGAACGAAGAGTTCAGCTTTAGTAGAAGGTAAAATATAATATATATATATATATATATATATATATATATATATATATATATATATATATATATATATATATATATATATATATATATATATATATATATATATATATATATATATAATATATATTCTAAAGTCTGCTAAACCCTCACATACTATGTTCATACAGAAAATTAATGTCTGTTATTGGACTCAAACCAGCAACCATTAAGATGGGCATTGACCACTAGGCTGTGGTGGTTCAAAAGGAAATCGCATTGGAAATGCTCATGATCTACAGTCATGATGTAAATCTGGCTATGAAAGCCCTTTGGAATCGACATCATAACTGTAGATCATAAACAGTTCCAATGCAATTTCCTTTTGAACCACCATAGCCTAGTGGTCAATGCTCAAGAGTTAGCATCTTAAAAGTTGCTGGTTCGAGTGCAATTGAAGACAATTTTCTGTGTAATATATATATATATATATATATATATATATATATATATATATATATATATATATATATATATATATATATATATATATATATATATATATATATATATATATATATATATATGGAATGAAGGTTGTATTGAGTTTTTAATTTTTAATACAATTAATTAATTATTTGTAATAAAATGAGATCGATAAATTAAAATGATAAATATATCAATATTCTGTTAGATATATCGATGTTTTTTCAAGCGATTGTTGTAGATTCAAATTATTCTGAAACGAAGCCGGTTATAAAACCAACACATTTTATAAATTGGTGTAATTTTGTAAATAAATTATGAAATAACTTACAGAAAATAAAATATTTACTACGAATAAATATTTCAATACTCCAAATATTATAATTAAAATATAAAAACTGAATAAGGTAAGGAAATATAAATTTTTAATAGAGAATACTACGTAAGCGCTAGGCCCCTACCAGACCTTAAGGTAAAATACAGCATTGTGGCAATATAGCTATCATCTAAAGAAGCCTTATTTTTGCATATATATATATATATATATATATATATATATATATATATATATATATATATATATATATATATATATATATATATATATATATATATATATATATATATATATATATATATATATATATTAAAGGGTGGTTAAATTTTAAGGGCCGATGTTGATTTTGAATAAAACACAAATTACTTAGGAATTTATTGTCATTTCTTTTTATTATGATAATATGGTATGGTTCAATTATGTATGGAACAAAATATCGGCCAAATGGCCGCCGCGACCTCGGCGGCACACCTCCATCCGATGGTCCAAATTTTCGATGACGCTGAGGCATAATTGGGGTTCTATGCCGTTAATGTGCCGAATTATCTAATCCTTTAGCTCTTGAATTGTTAATGGCTTATCGACGTACACCTTTTCTTTCAAATAACCCCAAAGAAAAGAAGTCCAACGGTGTCAAATCACATGATCTTGGCGGCCAATTGACATCGCCACCACGTGAGATAACACGGCCATTGAATTTGTCGCGCAAAATAGCCATTGTTTCGTTAGCTGTGTGGCAAGTGGCACCGTCCTGTTGAAACCACATATCGTCCACATCCATACCTTCCAATTCGTGCCATAAAAAGTTCGTTATCATCTCACGATAGCGAACACCATTCACAGTAACTGCCTGACCGGCCTCATTTTGGAAAAAATACGGCCCGATGATGCCGCCAGCCCATAAACCACACCAAACAGTCACTCTTTGTGGGTGCATTGGTTTTTCGACAATCACTCTTGGATTAGCATTCGCCCAAATGCGGCAATTCTGCTTATTGACGAATCCACTGAGGTGAAAATGTGCCTCATCACTGAAGATGATTTTCCTCGAAAATTGATCATCCACTGTTGCCATTTCTTGCCACCATTCTGACCATTGACGACGTTTTGTATGGTCAAGAGGCTTTAGTTCTTGAGTCAATTGCACCTTGTAAGCGTTTAAATGCAAGTCTTTATGCATAATGTTCATCAACGACGAGCGTGAGAGGTGCAATTGTTGGGCACGACGACGAGTTGAAGTGGATGGCTCCTCAGCCACACTATCGCGAACAGCAGCAATATTTTCTGCAGTACGAGCTGTACGAGCATGCACTGGTCTTTTCAAATCTCCTACAGACCCGGTTTGCTCAAATTTTTTCACGATTTTTCCGATTGTACGCACATTTGGACGATTAAATTGACCAAAAAAATCACGAAGTGCACGATATGCATTTTGATTTGAACGCCCATTTTCATAATAAGCCTGAATAACTTTAACACGTTGCTCCATTGTGTATCTTTCCATGGTTCAAATTGAGTAAGTCTGAAATTGAAAAAAGTCAAATGAAATGCAGTAAAAAACTTGACGTTTAGGTGTGGTTCACATTCAACATCGGCCCATACAATTTAACCACCCTTTATATATTTATTTTACACATAACCACCACTCACGGGCTAAGCCCTATTCAAGGAGGGGGTGTTAGAAGAGTAAAAATAAAGTAAAAGAGTAAAAAAAATAAAAACGACCCCTGTAGGTTCCACCTAATGCCAGTTTCTCAAGTGAGCGCAGATGCGAGCTTTAATTACAGAAACTGAGATTAATTCGGAAGGAAACAGAAAATGGGAGAGAGTTCCACAAAACAAGAGGTGGCAGGAAAGATGGAGGCACCACAGCAGACAAGCTTGGAATTGCCTATGTCCACGCAAAATTGATGCGCAAACAATGCACCCCTTGTGCTACGAGGACGCCTTAAGGGTGCAGGTACGCGAGTGGATAGTTCCCTCGAGCATGTGCCGCTGTAGTACCTATAGAAGAGAGACAAGGCACCAACATCACGTAGCAAAGATAAAGTCAAGAGAATTAGAAAGAACAGAACAGTTTATAAGTCTTTTAGCCTTTGACTCAATCCTAGCCAAAAGATGGGTGAAACCTGAGCCACCCCACATATGAGAGCACTACTCCATACAAGGGCGGATGAGACCCTTGTATAATTGGAGTAACTGCGAAGAAGAAAAAAATTCTCACAGTCTAAACAGAACTCCCAGCTTCTTTGAGGCAGCCCTAGCAATCATTGTGATATGAGGTTTCCAAGACATTATTTTGTTTATGTGAAGGCCAAGGATGTTTATATTGTCAAGAGGAGATGGGAGAACCATCGAAAGAAATAGAAAAGTTAGGAGGTGTCTTTGAGAGGGAAATTTCTAGAAGTTGAGCTTTTAAAGAGTTGAATTTCACAAGGTTGAGACAACCACACTGGGAAATTCTATCCAGATCTGCAAGAATGGAATTGGAAAGATGAAGATGAGGCAACTCTAGATGCAAAGGAAGAAGTAGGTTTGAAATGAGTAGAAGAATGGAGTGCTGAATCATCGGAATATGAATGGATTGGGTTAGATGAGCAGCTGAGATCATTAATGAAAAGTAAGAATAGAGTAGAAGACAAGACAGAACCCTAAGGAACATCATTATTGACAGGAAAGGAAGAAGTCGCTCAATCAACAACAGCTGAAATGGAACAATAAGAAAGAAAGCTAGACATAAGTAAAAACAAAGAAGAAGGAAAACCAAAGGAAAAGCACGTAAATTACTTTCGACATGACTATAGAATCTACTGACGTAGGTAGTGAATCTCAATTAAGGGACATATTAAGTAGCTGTAAAGACTAATTCTAAATATACCATATATATGTATTAAAATTTACCCCATATATATTTATTAAAATTTACCCTATCATCACGAGAAGCTCTTGACTGCTGTAGATTCAACCACTTTGACCTTTTATGACGAAGGTCCATCCTCTCCTTTACACGCGTCTTTTCAATTTTATTAAGAATATCAAGAGCTGCTTCAGGATTGGTTGCCTTTAGGTTCTCATATTCTTGTTTCAATCTCTTCAAGCGTTCTCGCCGTAGAATTTTATGATACCTATATTTTTAAAAAAAAATAGTAAGTAAATAAAGTTAAATATATTTATAAAAATTCAATTTATGTCAGTAAACCCTGCAGGTTATACCTCCAAAACACTACTGAAAATGAACATTCAAAATATTGTAATAATTAAGATTAAAATTAATAAGAAAATTAATAATTACAGATTAAAAAGCCTAATATAATGAAAGAAATTGATAAATAAATTATTAACTTCATAAATTCTAAGAAATGAACTAATAAAGATTTTAAAAAATAAAAGAATAAAAATACAGCAGTTGCTTCCTGTTAAAAGAGAGGAAAGATAATCTAAGAAAAGATATTTCATATAATGAAAGATTTTCAATGTTACTGTGAAAGATTAACTCAAAATATTGAGCCTATAACTATGGCTGATATTTATTTTTAGGTTCAAATTTTAGATCAGTTTTCTCTCTTTTACCAACAATTTTTAATCCAAACGTTTTCATAATCAAGGGAAGAATAATAATAATAATAATAATAAATCAAAAACTTTCATTAAGATAAAAAGAAAAAATTTACAATAATGCACAAAATAAGAATACAAATATATCATTAACATTTTTGTTTTCTTTTTTAATTGAAAAGGGTTTCTGGGTTACCGAATTCCTCCTATGAGCCTGAATTTGCTTCTTACAATCTATAATCACATACAAAGGTAAATATTTTATTATGTACAGTCGTGAGCAGAAGTTCGTTCTTACTAATGGAAATAAATTTATTTATAAAAAGGTCATTTCAGGTTTCGGAAGATTAGAGTTAAATAGTAAAATTCCTTCCAATAATTTTACATTCTTTTTATGCAAAATAGCTTTAAAAAATACACAAATGATAAATGCGCAGTTCATAAAAATCTTTAGCATTTCACTACAAATTGATTTTAAATTTAAAAACGAAATATGTAGAAGTTAACTTTAAAAAGAAACTTTAGTAATAAAGTTATCAGAAAATTTGTAATTTTAGTTAATTTACATTTTATTTTGATAACATATTTATCCATTAATTTAAAATTTATTTTTATTTAAAGAACTTTTAAAGTATAGGAAGGTTTAAATATTTTCTATAGCAAAGCAAAAAAAAAAAAAAAAAAAAAAAATATATATATATATATATATATATATATATATATATATATATATATATATATATATATATATATATATATATATATATATATATATATATATATATATATATATATATATATATATATATATATATATAATTTGCATAAAAAAAGTAGGAAATACTATTTTGGATAAAAAGGACAGGGGAAAACAGACAAACTTATGTTTTGGCAAGAAATCGAGCAGAAGAGGTAAAGAGAAAAACATTAACCTATCATGGGAAAGGAAAGGTAAATTAGAGGATGACATAACGAATACTAGAAAACTGATATACAGAATGGAAAAGAGGTTAAGAACAAAAGATGAACCTAACATGATTGAGTGTTACCTAAGAAAGATAGGTATATAAAAGTGCTCTTTAGTATTTCAATAAAAAGTATTTTTTTTTATGGCTCTACTAAAAAATCTTGGGTTGGATGACTGCTGACAGTTCATAGGAAAACTGATCCACTCATCAATGCCTTGGTATGAGATGGTCCTCCAAGATTTAGTTAGAAAATATTTTAATAATAATAATAACTGAAATAATTTAACTAATATCTTAATTTAAAAAGGTCACTGTTTATAAAGGAAAAAATATTAGATTTAAATATCTAAATGTTTTATTTTTCAAAGAAATATTTGGTTTTGTTGTTGTAAATTTTGTCTTACTATTTTCATATTTTTTCCAGTTTATTTTTCACTTAAATTAATTTTGTGTTTTATTTATAAAGTTCATTAATCAAGTATAATATATATTTTTCAGCCTGTATAATTGTATTATTCATACAAATATATTCAATGAATTAAGCCGAATTTGAGTGCCTTGTGCTTTGTGCTTTCAGGGTTCAGTGGAACACAAAACATATTAATATAGCAGTCTATTCTTCAATTTTAAAATCAATTAGTTTTATTTTCAGGTTTAGGGGGTAATATTGTTGTACACAAATATAAATTGAGATAATGCCCAAGAAAGTTCTCTGACAACTGGTTTAGACTAAATATAATTAAAAAGCTTAGGTCAGCAAAACTGAGTAGCTTTAAAAAATAATTCACTTATATTAGCTGTATAAGGAATCCTAAAGAATCAAAAATGCTGCATAAGCAGCTTAGGTAAATTTTTTGTTATTAAAGTTTTAATGGATTTCAAAATAGTTATTTTAAAAAAAAAACCAAGAGAGCTCAATAAAACCCATTGGGTAAATTTTTTTGTTGTTTTTTTATCATTTAAGCTCAATATTAAGTAAGTTATTTTAGCTTAAGTAATTTTGTTTGGTCAGTGCTTGAAAAAAATATAAATGTGAAAGGGCCTATGTTAAAGAATTTTATAATTTGTATATATCTTTTACCCTTTACATAATCTCTGAAAATTATATAAACAATATCTACATGACTATTAGAATCCTTACTTTCTACTTTTACTTTTATTAAGAAGAGCTGCTTTTCGTTCCAGTCTCATTTTCAAATTACGATTTTTCATGAGCTCACTACTTCTCTCCCGAATATCTTTCAAAGACATAGCTTTTTTAATGGTCTTTTCTTCTTCTGTTTCCTGAAAACGAAAAATAGCCAATACAAATATTCCAAAAATCTTACAGTAAAGAAAAAAATGTATGCTCACTTAGCTATGACAAAATACTAATGAACAATTAGCAGTAGCATTTTCAATCTATAAATGAAAAGTAATTTACATTTGATTTAAATTCTCATTTTTATAGTAATTTCTCTGAGAAAAATGTTAGTTTAGTAAAAGAAATGTTAAAATATATGTTTTTGTAAATATTTGTGAAACATACCAGCTTCTCCTGTGTTTCTAATGCAGTTGTTCCATCCAAGAGCTCATAAACCAATTTTTCGAGATCAGTCTTAATGAGAGGCTTGTAATTCTTCTCTGATGTAATTACCCGTAAGTCTACTTTCTCCAGAGGAAAATGTAACTGATCAGCTCTTTTTCTTTCTTGAACAACACCAGCCCATTTGTTTGCTTCAATGGCAACATGCTCGAAACCAGCTTCACGTTGAAGCTAAACAATTTAATAATAATATCACATCACTAGCTTTCTCAATTTCATGTTTTTTTTTAAAAAGAGAATCACAAATGTTCATATATTAATGAAATTAGTTGATAAAAACAGAAAATAAATTAAAGCTACTAATAAAATAGACTACAAAAGATGAATAATAATTAGTAATATTTTCAAACTAAAACAAATAATGAAAATTATTCTGCAAAATAAAGGAGAAAAATAACCAAATTCAAATCACTAACCCTCTTGGCTTTAGGTTTATCCAAAGGTTCAATGAGAGGCTCAAGTTTCCTCTTTTGCTTCGTTTTTCCTCCAATTTTAGACAAAATATTTCCCAATTTTTTTGAAGGTATTTCCAACTCTCTTGTAACTCGAACATTTTTCAATTGTGCCCTAAAAAGCAAAGATTTAGGAATAAGAACTTTAAATCAGCTCTCTCCCAATGAATTAAAAGAAAGAGACATACGTACCTTTTGGATTTTTTTCTGTCAATTGAATTTATTTTCCTTATTTCATCCACAAGAGAATTATGAGCCACATCTTCTTCAGTCACATCAGAAGTCATATTTTTAAGTTTTTAAAGATATGAATTTCCTGCATGTATGTATATAAAAACCTACTATGGAAGGTTGTACACCCCAAATATTTGATGGATTATATTGCCACTGCTACAAATCAAATAAATGGTATATATATATATATATATATATATATATATATATATATATATATATATATATATATATATATATATATATATATATATATATATATATATATATATATATATATATATATATATATATATATATATATATATATATATATATATATATATATATATATATATATATATATATATATATATATATATATATATATATATATATATATATATATATATATATATATATATATATATATATAGTATGGAAAACAGTATAAAAAAAAAAATATTAGGATCCTTTAATAATTTGAAATTTTGTTTGTATAATTAAGAATATTTTTACTATAACTGGAAGGATAGTACTGATATCTGGCTGGATAACTGGATCATAACTGTATATCCAGCCCATCCCTATATATATATATATATATATATATATATATATATATATATATATATATATATATATATATATATATATATATATATATATATATATATATATATATATATATATATATATATTAGGGATGAGCCAGATATCCAGTTATGTTCCGGTTATCTAAACAGATGTTGCAGAATAACCTCTCATAACTTCTGCAGCCTACCCAGTCTGTCGCATTGTGTTCTTGCACAACCACCATTTTAAGATTAATCTGGACATCTTTAGGTAAAATTCTCCTCAGCTTTTTTTCTTGATATTTCTTGTAGGATCACATTACTTCTCTTTCTAAACAAACCTCTAAGAGGTTGAGTGTTCCAAGTCTACTTCAGAATTTTTTCACTTTACCCTAGTTGCTAGTTTTTTTTTTTTGTTTGCTTCTGTATGTAGTTTAACTCACACCTCTGGGGTAGTTTCACTCAAATAGTTCTCCTCAAAAATGATGATTCCATGGCTTTTCATCTTATAAACTTTCACTTTTACTACCCCTCCACAATCAATTTTGACCCATTAAATGGTAGTGTTACTTTCTCTATACTATTACTATTACAATGAACACTGATCTGAACTCTTCTGTCTCATTCCTCCTGAAATGAGAAAAGCTGAAGCAACACGCTTTTCTACACATTCTTATCCATTCTATGTCTAATTCTCTGATGCCAAGACTCCATCGCTATACTCAATCATACATGTACTCTACTGGTATCACCTAGAAAACACTCCCATTACCTATTTTCCTAACTTCGTTTGACTTGCACACCTTCAAACGAAGTATATTGGTACATGTCAGTCTTTAATCGATCATGTTTAAGATATTCCCCAACTTTGGTGAAAACTGATATACCTCTGGTCTTTGCCCAATAGAGGGGATATATATAATATATATATATATATATATATATATATATATATATATATATATATATATATATATATATATATATATATATATATATATATATATATATATATATATATTTAAAATTTTGAAAAAAAATCAGTTCCATGTTTATAATGTAAATAAATAAATAAATTTTTGAATGCATATCTGGATATATTCAATATGAATAGATGAAGACACTGGAGAATACAGTAGCTCAGTGGGTTAAGTCAGTTTTTCTCTGTCTTAAGAGATCAAGGTTCACCCCTCACTATATATATATATATATATATATATATATATATATATATATATATATATATATATATATATATATATATATATATATATATATATATATATATATATATATTGAAACTAGGGATGGAGTGATACCAAAATTTTTACCGATACCAATACTTAAAAATTCCCCGATACGATACCTAAAAATATGCCGATACTACTACCGATACTGATACTTTACTCTTGTCCAAAAATTTTACAGATACTGTAATTGCTGATACCGATACCGATACTAAAAAATATGCCGATACCGATACTTCACTCCATCCCTAATTGAAACAATTGAAATTCAAACCTCTGATCCAGCTACCTGAATGGATATAAAAAATTGTCATTTGTAAGGGATTTTCTGTAGTTAAATTAATTAATTATAGTTTATGGCAAGGTGTATTACTACATTAATCTCAACACTCATAGTCAACACATATAATATTATATTCTCTCTCAAGTTGCTTCTACAGAGAAGATCCACCTATAAAGGATTTGAGACCACACCCACCAGTGGTCAAAAATATACTTGACTGGGCTGTACCAGAGCAGAGTTTCCTTATCCAAAACCCAAATGAACTGTGCAATTTATCGACTTGGTCAGAAATAACATATAACTCAATTTCTGGATAGAGCTCTGCACATGTTATAGTGACAACTTAAAAAAAAATATTTAGTAATCATAAAATCGAGTTGAAAAAACAAAGTAAATGAAAAACAGTATACAAAGATATTGAATACTTTAATAATTTGAAAATTTTGTTTTTGAATTTTATTTTTACCAGATATCCAGCTGGATAACTAGATATCCGGCCCATCCCTAATTGAGAGAAATAACATTAGCCAGGTTAGGTCTATTAGCTAGCCATAGGCATAGAATTATCCTTCAAGTCAAGGTTGAGTTAAGTCAAACTAGTTTGTTAGATCTTACAAATTGTTAAATCTAACAAACTAGTTTGACTTATCCTAACTTTGACTTGAAGGGTAAATCTAATCCTACCACCAGCTAGTAGGCTTAACCTGGCAAATACTCTCAACTCAAAAAAAAAAAAATTAAAATCTAAAAATAATGAATAGTCTAAGGATTTAAATATTTTGCAAAAATAAAAAACATATATTTGGAGCAAACATATAGTTTTAGTAAATTTTTTTCTACTCAGCATAACTACGATAACAAAATGATATAATTTTTTTCCTACAGTTAATTAACAGACGACAAATAATTTTATAAGAAAAAAAAAATTAAAAATTAAAATAAAATTATAATTTTTTTTTTCAATATGGTATCTAAATATCATCTACAGAACAGACTCATAATCATGTTCAATGACGCATTATCCTTTGACTGTCTTTTTGACAAGGTTGTTAAATACAATTATAGAAAAATATAAACTAACATATATATATATATATATATATATATATATATATATATATATATATATATATATATATATATATATATATATATATATATATATTAGGGATGGAGTGAAGTATCGGTACATTTTTGTGTATCGGTACCGGTATCGAGCTTTCAGGTATCAGTATCGGTTAAAAATGACCGATACCGAGATTTTTTCCATCACTTTGGCTAACATTTTTTGGAATGTTTAATTTCTTTGACTGTAAAGTTTTGAATACCACGAAACATTGTTTTTCTTGATTTTCCAAATTTTCAATTAATTAATTACTAATTAATCGTTAATTACAATTTTTTGGCTTATATTCTATATCTCTGTAACTACAGTTTTGATTTTGGTCAAATTAGAACAGTTAACTCTTTCTATAACATAGATCAACTTTTATTCTTAATCGTTTATTTATTTAATTACTTAATTAATTAATTAAATTATGTAATTTTTTATTAATATTACGTAATTTTGAAACGCCATTTCACGATAATTTTGTTTCCCGAACATTATATGTTGTTTTCCACTAAAAGTTTATTTTTTCAAATGCAAAAAATTGTTTTTCAATTTATTTTCACGCCATTTACTTCTTACCATTTGGTTTGTTTTCTTAAATATTTTATTTTTATTTTAATCCTTAATTAATCTGTTAGTAACATATTAAGTTGGTAACCAAGGTACATGATATATATATATATATATATATATATATATATATATATATATATATATATATATATATATATATATATATATATATATATATATATATATATGTGTGTGTGTGTGTGTGTAGGGGGAGTGTTGCGCCGTCCAAAGCAATGCAAGTGTCCTCCATTGGGCATAAACCGGGGAGTGACAGTATGGTCAAGACCATTCCGTTTCACTCCGTTGCCCTTTGGTTGGTTCCTTTTCTCATTTCACATTCTCAGAGAATCTCTAGTGTACCCTCGCCTCATATTGGAGTGTCTATGCTCCCACTTCTCCTTCTCATGTTCAAAATTTACAAGCGCTTATTCGTACATTACCTTTATGAAAAAAAAATTGTTGAAACTTGAAACTGTGGGAGTGGACCCTCGGAGTTTGCAGAGAGCATTACTACTAAAGTGATAATCCCTTATAAGGAGGCGTACATTCCATATTCTTTCCCTTCTACTAAACCTAACAAACTTTGGTTTAACTCTGCTTGTTCTCGTACCATTCTCCATAGGGATGATGCCTTCAGGGATTACCGTCGTCTTCAAACTCCAGAAACTCATTCAATTTATATTTCATCTCGGAATCGAGCAAAATCTATCCTCTGCAACACCAAAAACTCTTTTCTTTGTTGAAATGCAATAATCATTCTGGTTCTTCTTCATGCCCTTCCTGGCATTTTGCAAAAAAAAATGTAACTCTAATTTTGCTTCTTCCTCTTTCCCTCCTCTAATATCTTCCGACGCCGTTTTGCCTTCTTCTAAAGCTGAACTCTTTCCTCAGACTTTTGCCTCTAATTCAGCCTTAGACTATTCCGGAGCTATTCCTCCTTCTTCAAC
>SEYY01008550.1:0-12768 GCA_009176605.1 Armadillidium nasatum | reverse complement strand
CTTTCTTAAATGTTGCACGAATAGAAAGTTTTTGATTGCGACAATCAAAAATTTTCTGCTGAACATAATTCCCAAAATTAGCAATGAGTATTTTTTTTTTTTTCGTCAACAAAGTATGATCTCTTTTTAACTTTTATATCATGCCCCTGATCTTCCTATTTAAAATGTTTATTGATTTGATTTTGATACTATCAAAAGCGGTAAATATTTTGCAAATTTGCGTCGGATCCTCTCTAAGACAGCATTTATTAACCTGGGAGTCGTGATCACATACACGGGGGATTGCAGTGATTCATAAAAAATAAAACACGTAGTATGGAAAAATCTTTTCTTATCTTTTCAAATCTTTGTTTATTTTAAAATATAAAAGAGATTAAATAGAGTAAAATTCATACTTTTGAGTTTTTTCGAATATTAAAAAAAATCTTGAGCTAAAAACTTTTGTTTTCATAAAATAATTTTCGTTAACATTTTCAATTTATTAATCAACTATACGTAAAATATATGTCTACACTTTTGAATTTGACACATGCCAAGCATAAAAGATAACTAGGAGGTCGTAAGGTTATTAACTTTACGTTTTGGGGTTTTGGGGTGTCGAGGGACTTGAAAGGTTGAAAAACGTTTCTGTAAGATATTGACTTTGAACAAAAAACATTCCTAACTTTCCAGAAAGAAAGATAACAAAAATATTTAGAAGTTTAATTATTCTTTCTTTTGAGAACACAAGAACTTAAAATTATAAACTGAATGAAAGTCGTTATTTATAAGGTAATATGAGAATTTTTGTTTTAGTATTCACCAACTAACTACTAAAGTACTAAGATTTTTGGGAATTTTCACAGGAATTGGTCTGGCAACCTTGCATTATTTTTTTATTTTATTTTATTAAATACTATGCGTAGATAGCAAAGTTATGCACTCTGTCCGTATGATCGGGATTTTGTTTGATGTGTTTTTTTTCTGAGAATTATCACTTATCACCATCAGATCTCTCAAACGTTATCATATTGATAATACACAAGACCCTTGCGAATCTGACGTCATCCTTTGGCTGGACTATTCATTTCCAATGGACCCGTTCACATATAGGAATACTAGGAAATGAGATTGCAAATAGAGCTGCCAAATTGGCCCACTCCCATTGTAACGTGGAGAGTTTCCATCTTGAGAGTGAAGAATATTACACAGAAACCAAGCAGTTGCTAGATTTCGTCTGCTATACACACTGCTAAATGTGATTGCAGACTAGTCACTGATATCTTCCGACTTAAGACGGGACATTGTGGATTAAACTCACATGTCCATTGCCTCAGAATGTCAGATACCAATATTTGTCCCTCTTGTAAGGATAGTCCTGAAACTGTGACACACTTCTTGTTAAATTGCTCTGCTTATAGTGTTGAAAGAGGTTCCCTCCAAAATGATCTGGGTGCCCAGGGTGTCTCAACTTTCTCTGCTCCAACTATCCTGGGTGGTCAGGGCATTCCTTCTAAACAATTTCCAAAAATAGTAAAATATTTGAAGAGGTACTTATACTACACTTCCCTAATCAACATAATTTATTATAAAAAAGTAATATCAATGAGCCAAATTTGAAAAGGAATTTACTATTTAAGAGAGCATTGAACTTTGAAATAGGTCATCTTTTATTATAAAACATACTTAAAGGAAGCATCACAGCAGAATCACCAGAGAGTCTTGGTTAGTCTTAATCAGTAATTATAATACTGTTACAATCTATGGAGTATAAATACATCTTTGACTTTTGAAAATTGTTTTGATGGGATCCCCATAAAGGAATATCCTTTGGAAGCGAATGAAATCAGGCCAATCAATTGTTCTGTATTAAAGGGTTTTTAACTATCATATATTGGATGTATTTGCTTTGGCTATAATTTTATTTTCAGTAATTTTAAATACTAGATAGTAATTAATTTTTTTTTTTTCTATTGGAACTATAAAGACAAAATACATTGAAACAAATAGAGTCTAATGAAGTATGGAAGATATTTATATGATTAATATATTTGTACAATAAACAAAAAACAAAACATTTTATTATAAAAAAAGACACTAATTACTGTACATAGAGACTGAAAATCTGAATAATGATAGACATATCAATATATCAATTTCAATTTCTGTATTAAATTTTGTAATTACATTTGAATTCATTGCCAAGGAATTTCCTAATGTATTTTTAATATCCTGTCAAAGATTGACAGTCTTTGATCACTTAAAAAAAAAAACATAATTACCCAAACTTGGAACTTTACATTTCAGTAGGCTTTTTTAGAAGCTAAAATTAATATTGTAGGCCCAAATATACAGTGCAAGTTAAGTTTGTCAAAATATGACCAACTAACAAGATTTTTTTTTATTTGTTAAAATATGATCATCTAAAAAAAATTTTTTTATTATTATTTTTTTCTGAAATTCAATTACTTTTCTTGTATAGGTAGATTGAAAAAATTCTATGAAAACAACTATCTCATATAATTGCTGTTACTCTATACTTATAATTAATATCTGAGTAATATTTACCTTGATTACAGTTTAAAACTTGTATCCAAAAAGGAATCTATAATAATTTAACAAATTTCTAGAAAAAATTCATCTTTTTCAAACTCTTAACTCTTAATACCTGGGTTATGGATACTGCTTTAAAGGATGGATTCATGGTTGCTCTTCCTAGAACATGTGGAAATAACACTTCAAGAAGAAGTAGGTGCTACAGGAAAGGATTCTTGTCTTTTGAATACCAGCCTCTTTAAAATATTCAAAAACTGAATTTAATTATTTCAATTTAAGACAATTGGAATCATTTTTTTTTTTTTTTTTTTTTGACAGTTGTTAAACATTAATTCAATAATTCCTGTAACATTCGTGGTCTCTTGTCTAATTTACACTTTGTCAGACACCACCTCTCTTCTTCTAGACCTCATCTCTTGTTCTTAACTGAAATTCAGGTGTTCGAGTACTCTGACAGCAAACCTACTACTGTTTCCTCCTACTGTCTATATCTTCAATTTTCAGTCAAAGGCAGATGTTGTGCATATGTGCATACTGATATCTGTTCTTGTCTCTAATTTGGAGTCTTTCTGAATTCTCTACTTTATGGCTTAAACTTTCTTGTAACTAGAATGAAATTCATTTGTTCTGTGTACTTACTTCCTAACTCTACAGACTATAAGAATTCTTCAGCTATCTTAACTCAAAAATAGAACACATACTTTCTTCTCCTCCCTTCTCTGAAATCATTTTAAGTGATTTGAATGTACACCACTATCAGAGGCTTTCATCTTGTTTTCATGATCCAGCTGGTGAACTCGCCTACCACATTTCTATCCTGAACAACCTTGAACAGTTGGTGCATCTCCCTACCGGTATCCCTGACTGCCTTGGTAATGAACCCAACATACTTGATCTTTTCCTAACTTCTTATTCTGTTAAACTCTTTCCTCCTCTGGATTATCCAATCACCTTCTTATCTCTGTATCTTCTGTCTCCAAGTCTTCCACAAGAACGGCCCCCACCTTCAGAGACCTGTTTCTGGCATTTCAGTGCCCCTAACTGGTCTGACTTGCAGTTGTATTTTTCAGACTTCCCATGGAATGATTAATGTTTTTGTGGGAGGGGTTCCCCAGAATGTGCAGAGCTCATAACCAAGAGATTCTCTCTAGCACGAAGGTGCACATTCCATATTCTTTCCTTTCTACTAAACCTAATAAATCTTGGTGTAATTCTGCTTGTTCTTGTGCTATACACCACAGGTATGCTGCCTTCAGGAATTACTATCATCTTTAAAATTTAGAAACTCATACAACTTATATTTCATCCCAGAATTGTGCAAAATCTTCTCTCTGCAACACCAAAAATTCATTTCTCCATTTAAAATGCAAAATCTTTCTGGTTTCTTCTTCCTCACACCCTTTCTGGTATTTTGCAAAAAATGTCAACTCTTAACTTTGCTTCTTCCTCTAGTATCTTCTGATGGTACAACTCCCGTTTTGACTTCCTCTGAACTGCCTCTAATGCAACTATAGACGATTCTGGTACTGTTCCTACTCCTTCAACCCCCTTCAACTCATTTATGCCTAATGTAATTTCTTCTAAAGAAATCATTTCTGCTCTCTCTGAGCTTAACACTTAAAAGCATACAGTCCTGATGATATCCCTCCTGTGGTTCTCAGAACTTGTGCTTTTAAGCTTGCACCCTGTCTTTGTAAACTATTTCTTCTTTCTTTTTCTACTTCAATCTTCTCTTCTTGCTGGAAATGTGTGGTCATTCAACTTGTGCCGAAAAAGGGGGACTTTTCTTTAATCTCCACTCTTTCTAAAGTTTTCTAATCTATCCTTAACAAGAAGGTTTGGAAACATATCAATTCTTCTAATGTAATCTCTGATTGCCAGTATGGCTTTCATAAAAAACTCTCTACTGGTGATCTTTTTCCCTTCTCTGTAACTCTTGGTTCTCTGTTCTTCGCACTTCAGTAAATCTTTTCCTGTCATGCTTTACTTATCGAAAGTTTTTAATAGATTCTGACAGAAAGCTTTGATTTCTAAACTTTCCTCTTTCGGAATCTATCCTTCTCTCTGATTTCCTTTCCCCATCATTCTATAGCAATTATTGTAAGCGGCCACCATTTATCCTTTAAATATATTACTAGTGGTGTTGCTCAAGGATCTGTTCTATCAACAACATTCTCTCTCTTTTACATTATCATTTATGCTGATGACTTCACCCTTTATTACTCTTTTCAGTTTGAGTCCCAAAGCAGTTAATAGAAGCAAGGAGGGTAGCCTTGGAGCAACTGACCTCTGATCTATCTTGTATTTCAAATTGGGGCAGAAAAACTTGGTGTTTTCAATGCTTCAAAAACTCAGTTTCTCCATCTCCCTACTCAACACAACCTTCCACACAACTGATATCTTCTTCGAAAAATCACACAACTCAAACCTTCATGTTTTCTTAGTATTCTCAGTGTTTTTTTCTCCTTGTGATTTTTCTTGGAAAGATCACATTACTTCTCTTCTAGATGCTTCAAGGTTAGCACCTTCAGAATTTCATCACTCCACCCGTGCTTATAGGAGTGTTGTTCACTGGATATGCATCACATCGTATGATTATTAACAACCTAAAAAGGGAGTCTAGCTTTCATCTTATCACCTTGTCCTTCGAATCTCCCAATCTCTTTGCCGCGATTGTTGCGTTGTAAAGGAGGGTGAGAAAAGTATGAGGAGTAAACAGGTATCTGATAGAAAAGATCGACGATGTAGGAAGAAGAATTAGAAAGAAATATACTATCAAGTTGGAAAACAGTTGTAGGGAGGAGATCCAGATAGAAGGTAAATATAAGCTCAAGTACTATTGAAAAGTCTTATTGGTTGTATTTCTTTTCTTTTTATATATAATTATTGAGATCAACACATCCAATAGTTTCTAACGGTAAGATTCAATTTCAGGGACCACTCATGTTACGAGCAATAAAACAAAATTCCGAAATCAAAACATTTATGAAGCTTATGAATATTAACATTCTTATAGATTATTATTATTTAATAATTATAGAATTTACTCAAAACCTTAAAAAAAAACAATGAACTTACAAATAATAAGATAAATAATTTTTGGATTATTATGGATTATTCCACAGTCCTACCGAGAATTACTATTTACAATTTCATTAATGAATTATTCATTACCAACCTATTGTTGTTAATTTCTTTAACCAGACCAATAACTGTATTAATACTATTTATTGGTAAAATTTGCAAGATGATCTATGGGCCAATCACTTCACTTTCCCTGTTTACGATTTTGGGTAACTTGATGAAATCCCAATGTTAAAAGCCTAAAATAAAACATTCCCATTATTGCTTTTCTTCTTTTATGCATTCAATACAACAATACTTTATACAATTAATATGCCCATACCTTGATGATGTAACAAGGCTTATATTCCGTATTTCTAGATATCACAGGTAAGTTTTTGAGGATAAGATTAATCTTCAGTTTCTAAATCCAATATGGGTATAAATAATCAACAACCTTCAATATAATTTCAGGTTAAAAAAAACTTCATCAATAATACCACAGGTATAAGAGTATAAGTTAACAAAAGAATCTTTTCTGAAATTAACAAATAAATATTTTTATTAAGAAAAATAAGTAAAATAAAACACACCTAGTAAAATAAAACAACCTATCACCTAACCCCTACATTCCTCCCCATTAAGCCTATAATCTCCCCCAAAAGAAAAAAAAAAGGATACTTTATTATTGTACACTCGTAAATACATTAATATTAATATTTAATAATAATAATTATTAATAAGTCTCGCTTTTTCCGCTTCCAGGATGGTTGACATGCTATTAATAGCGTCAAGGTAATCTTGTACTGAAGGGTTTGGAGGGGCAATATCTCGAATAGCATTTTGCATGATGACATAAACCCTTCGTTCAGCCAAGGAAGCTACCAGGTTTGGATTTATTTGACCTGATATTCCTTCTTGTGGTTGAACCTCATAGTTTATGTAGTATCCCGGATCAATTGATGTTCTGGATGGATTCGTGATTACAATTGGAATTTCTTCCGGTCTATTATCTATTTGATCTTCTTCCCTTTCCCGAGGGATATAAATGTCTTGGGTTCTTTCTAATGAAACCCCGGGATTTGGGACAATTTGTAATGCCCCTCGAATTAATGCATCGTGGCCTTTAATGAACCACTTTAAGAATTCTCGATTACCATGCAACCCATCAGTCATAATTTCTTGGAGTCCAAGGATTTCTGTTTCTTTCCTTAAGTATCTGGTGTGTAGAGGAACATAATTCTCAGAACGTCTGTTTCCAGTCATACTGTAATACCTATTAATGGCATGATTAGCCTTCAAGAATTTTTTATGAGGCCAAGAAAATTCATCAGTAGCAATCTTCCCAAACTGTTCATATACTTTTATACTGTGATTTCTCATGGCATGTGGATTTAAATACGGATGATTTAACAACATGTCTTTATCCACCATGCCATGTTTCCTAATTATTTTCTTTTGATTAAAAGTATATAAGTCCTTTATAGTTGGAATTACTAAAAAAACTTGACAGTTTGAGTTGACCCTCTTAGCGATATTAACTAAATTCGTCATGATTGGGCCCACTACTGACAAATCCATATCCAGTTTTGGTTCTACTATTCTAGTATAAGGCCTTTGAGAATGTAATGGCCTCATTTCCCAAGCCATGCACGTCAAGGCCCAAATGAGCACAACTCGGGTATCTTCCGTCATCCATTGGTGTAAAACTTCTTCACATGTCAATAATGTTCTACCAGATCTACAACTTGCTCGAACATCCACGTTCCATTCTTCTCGTAATAAATCATGATGTCTCTCAAACATATCAACTTCACTGTCGCCAATAACGAGCAAAGCCATGGTGTCTGAAATCTACAATTTTTTCAATTAATTGACTTTCATTAATGAACCAATTATTTTATATACCTAGCTAATGGTAATCTATATTGCCTTGGTTAATACATGTGGCAAATCCTTAACAGGCCCCCGTGATCGAGTATGCGGACGTCGATTGTCTACATTACTTGCATTCTTATTTTTTATTATGTTATTGGTATTTTCCCAACTCATACAAGTCTTTTCCAATTCATCCTCAATGAACTCTCCCTTCAACCGAGCCATTCGACTGACTAGATTCATTGCTGTCATAAGTAATTATTTGATTATCTACACTGAGTAAATCGGAAAATTGTGGAATCTCCTCCAACACTTCAGTACCAGAAAAACAAGAGTCATTAGATTGAAAGAGAGGAGAACTTTGAGAATTATTATGCTGATTCATTTCCGGTAAAATGTCCTGAAAAGTGTGAACCAAAAAGGAACCCCCAGGTATGTCTACAGGATGCCATTGAACTATAGCATTATCTACAGGCAGTGGGTTATAATAATCGTCTAAAAAAGAAAAGTCATTATAACTTTCCAATAAGTTCTTGTGATAACGGTCCGAGGGAGCGGTAGTGACAATTATAGAATCAGAACTCGATGAATTACTTGAACGAGTTATAATATTACTAATAGGAGTACTAAACCTATTTCGGTTAAGATCTAAGGTATTACTAAGTAATTCATTAGAAGAAAATCCTGAAAAAGAAAATGTTTCTATCCCAGAGAATACCACAGTTTTACTACTTTTGTTCATCTTATCATGCATTATCCGTTTCTTCTCAATTCCACTACCCCTATTTTCAACAAGCCCTACAGTTTCTTTAAGGTCTTTAAGTTTCTCTAGAAGATTAGGTAATTTACTATATACATTAATATTTAATGGAGATCTCTCAAACCCAAAAAAATCCTGTTCTTCCGAATCCCCCCCATCCCCTGAACTAACATTAATATGGTCCTTTATTTGATATGGGTTTGTGTTATCCCTAATATCGTTTCCAACAGCATTAACGTCTTCCACTGACTCCACTTCAGCAACCTCCCGATCCAATACTACTTCATCACTAAAAAAATAATTCCGAAATATAGCATTCCGGAATAAATAAGCGGGAACATCAACCCACTTTCTGAGATGACTAAAATGAATCCTTTCCTCGTGATTACCCGGGGCATTTAAACGGGTTATTACATAGGTAAGATCATTTTTGTTAATATGAGTGATCTTATAGGGTCCCTCCCATCTGGCCTTGAATTTATTTAATGTTTGATGACCTTTATGGAAAACCCTGCGAGCAACCTTCTGACCCATTTTAAACGGTCTGAAATTTAGACTTCCCTCACACCAATATTGTGGAAAAGTTGTAGTATGGGAGGTATGTGCCTGGTGTAATAAAAAATCAGATGGTGACATGTTTAGGGAACTGTGTCGGGTGTTGTTATATATTAATACGGCAGAGGCAATATGGTGGTCCCAGTCAAGGGGTCTTTCTTTCACTAATATTTTTAACATTTGTATTAGACTACGATTAAATCGTTCACATATTCCATTACTAGCTGGATGTAAGGGTGAGGTTTTAACATGAGTTATATTAAATTCATTCAAAACTGAGGTAAATTCGGAGGATATGAATTCAGCACCATTGTCGGTGAGTAACCGAATCGGTACCCGAAGTAAGAAAGGTAACATATGATTTTTAAATGCTGTAGCAACTGTACAACTTTGTTTATTTTTAATTGGCATGACAAACACCCATTTCGAAAAATGGTCTATTAATACTATGCAATATTTATTTCCGGTAGCAGTAACAGGAAACTGAATCAAATCCATTGCAAGAAGATCAAAAGGATGTTTGGCAACAATTTTTATCATAGGCGGGGTAATATTGGAGGAATAAGTTTTTAACTTTTGGCATATAGGGCAACATTTAACAATATCAGAAACTAACTGATTAACTCTGGGATGCCAAAATTGTTTATAGATTAAAGCTAATAATTTATTTCTGCCCACATGAGCACAACTGGTGTGTAAGTTTAATGTGATAGTAATTAAAAAATCCATTGAAATGACGAACAACACCCTATTATTCATGGTTTGATAATATAATATATTATTATTAACAACTAAATTATTTTTATGCCTTTTAAATATAGAAATTTTCTTAGGCCAACTATTTACGGGGACGTTGTTATTTATAGCATGAATTAAAGAAACTATGATTTTACAATTCTTTTGATCTTCAAGAATGTCTATTTCATTTATTTCTGAATCTATCACTTTATCCTGATTATCATACGTATGAATTATATTAATTTTGACTACATTATTCACGCTAGTGCCCGGGCCCTGGTCATTAACAACAGGTGACAAATAATTATAATGAATCCCACCCAAACACAGCAATGAGCAAACCTTTCCCGAAAACTGATTTCCATAAACAAGGGGATTATTGTCATTGAAATATACTGCTACCTTTACTTTGTACAGTTGACTAAAAGATTCTATTATTTCAGGGATAGGTACCTGTCCTGCCAATCTCATCAATCGCAATTTTTTTCGGATATTCTTATCATGTAACTTATACTTACATAAATTTTTTAATAAGTCATCTACCACCAAAGTTCGTATTTCGTGGTAATTTGTAATGAATCCATATAAAAAAAATGAGAAACATTTAAATAGTGCGTCACCTCCACCTGGTATTTCAATTAATTCAAATCCCTTAGGGATGTAATTGTTATTGTTATTAATATTTTCTGGTGAACAGTTTTCCAAAACATTCAAACTTGGTGATCGGGAAAGCGCATCAGCGATAATATTGTTTTTACCAGTAATATGTCTAATTTCAAATTCAAATTCATTTAATTCTTCCATGGTACGGGCCAATCTACCATCTACCAGACTCATATTTTGCAAGTATACAAGGGGCATATGATCAGTGTATATTATAAATTTAATTCCACGTAAGAAAGCCTTTAAAGATTTTACCGCCCACCTCAATGCCGCCAACTCCTTATCAATTGTACTATACCTTCTTTGTGCCCCATTAAATGTGGTGGAAATATATGCTATTGGCCTGGGGATATTATTTTGCTTTTGCGAGAGGCACGCACCTGCACCTAGATTTGATGCGTCAACATGTAGTTCCAGAGGTGAAGCCTCTGGACTGTAATCAGGAAAACCTAAAAGTTGTGGACTAATTAATTCAGCTTTCAGTTGGTCAAACGCAACTTGACACTCAGGTGTCCAATTAATTGTTTTACAACCTGTTTGGGATGATAACGGTTTGGCTATTAATGAACAGTTTGGGATATGTCGTCTATAGAAATTAACCATGCCTAGGAATTGCCGTAACTGTTTAATAGAGGTAGGTATAGGAAAATTTAAAACACCACTAAGATTCTTCTCTAGAGGCATTATTCCCTGGTCTGAGATTTTATGCCCAAGGAAATCCACCTCATGCCGACATAATTTTGTTTTTGAGGGCTTAAGTTTATATCCATTAACTTCCAAAGCTTTTAGTACTTGGTCCAGTGTCTGGATATGATCCTCAAAAGTCTGTCCCAATATAATAATATCGTCCAGGTAAACCATTACCTTGGACCAAGGTAACCCTGCCAAAGCCAACATCATCCCCCTTTGAAAAGTCGCAGGTCCGTTTTTCACCCCAAAGGGCATTTTGAGATATTCATATTGAGCTAAGGGTGTGGAAAAAGCAGTTTGTTCGATACTGTCTGGGTCCATGGCTATTTGGTAATAACCTTTAACCAAGTCTATTGTCGTGAAATATGTCTGTCCATACATGTTATAAATCATGTCTATTAAATTCGGAAGGGGAAATGAGTCAGTTTTGGTGACGTCATTGAGTTTACGATAGTCAATACAAAGGCGAAGTGAACCGTCGGGTTTCCTGACCGGAACCACAGGGGCTGAAAAGGGGGATTTGCTGGGTCGGATGATGTTGTGCTCTAACAAGGCCTCACATTCTTTCTCAATCTCTCGCAACAATGGACCCTGAAACCTTCGAACAGGAACTCGTACCGGTCTATTAGTTTCCAATTCTATTGAATGTGTAATGTTATTAGCGAGTCCAACATCATTATCTCCTTTACTAAGTACGACACTATGGGATAATAAAACCTGGATTAAACTCTCTTTTTGTTGATCATTCAAGGGAATGTCTGTAAACTGAAATTCAGAGGTGATTTTTTCAACTGTCCATTCAAATTCGGGGTTAATACTATTAATATCTACACTAGGAACTGTAATTGAAGCTATTCGCTCTGGAGTTATTGAAGTAATTTTGCCAATAACAGTCTGTTTCCGTAAAAACTGCTCTCTATCAGAAAAATTAAATAAAGCTATTCTGGGTCTCTCCTCCAAACCATTTACAATACCTGCTAAGAACTCCAAACACTTATGCTCTTTTCCCTGAAATTCTACAATAGTATTACAAATATTAATATCATTTTTAGGAATTTCTATAGGTATTAATTTACAATGGTGAGGAGGAACAACTATAGAATATGCGGTTACACAATTGTAAAAGGGTATATCACGACTGATGTCGTTAGAAATTATTGTAAAATTATCCAGATTTCGGTGAATTAATTCCCTATTAGTTAAATCGGGTATTAACCCATTTTCTCTCAATGATGTAGCTCCCAAAACAATATGATGATCCATAAATTGTAATGGGACCACATATAATTGCACTGGTTTGGTTCTAAAACCATTATTAAAAATCAATGGGCATTCAATATATGATTCAATCTTTATTCGTGCACCATTCCCAAACCCACTTATGGCTTTTACATCAAGGGATGGTAACAGTTGTAAATCGGAACGAACAGGAAATACCGCTGAACTAACCAAACTTATCCCAGCCCCCGTATCAATCATACAATCATAAAACCCCTTTTTCACTGTCTTTTAAAGCTAAATTAATAATTAAAGGCTCAATATCTGCCTGACAAAGATTTATATCAACAATTTCAATGGGCTTTGAAGAGTGCATTTTCTCTATGGTTTTGTCTTGATTAATAACGAATGTATCAGTCCGAGCCATCCCATTCTGTGTAAGGTTATGTGGCTCCACAGTGTGGCTCAAAGCTGTGGAGTTTATTAGTTTAAATTGTCACCAAAACAACTTCCTTCATTATGCGATCCCCCACAAAGTTGACAATTCTCTATAATCTTATGCTTAGGAATTGCTCCTTTAGCGTTTTTATTGAAGGTGATGTCGTTTTCTGGTTTTTCTGAGAATTTGTGAAAGTGAGGGTTTTGGTATCTGATGTAAGATAAGAACT
>SEYY01008549.1:32500-35475 GCA_009176605.1 Armadillidium nasatum | reverse complement strand
ACTTGTTAAATCAGATAAAAAATTGAGAATGCAAGTGATGAAAAAAATTTTTTACGTAATATAAAAATGACAATATGATACAATTTTTTATTTGAAAAAATCGAAATGAAATAGTCAGGAAAAACTATTACTACTAAAAATAATAATAGTAATTATAATATTTAATCTGTAATCTTAATTCATTTTTCAGTTACAAAATTTAAACAAACAAAAATCGTATACTTTAGATGTATAATAGAAAACTGAAATGGGCTTCGGGGAGGGGGAGGGGGCGAATTCATCCTTTCAGCCCATTAAATTTATACATAAGAATTAATCATTATTTAAAAAAAAAAAAAAAAAAAAAAAAAAAAAAAAGAATTTGTACAAACAAACAAGTGCTTGATACTTTAATTTTTTCCTTAAGTCGTAATCTTAACTTAATCTTCCCTTTTTTTTTCCTTAAAAATAATAATAAAAAATAATGACTAATAACATTAAAATAACTAAGCTAATAGTTATTACAATAATGAAGATAGTAAGTAATAATGTAAATAATAATGACAATATAGTAATATTAACTGTAATAAAAAATAATAATGTTATGACTATATTCGTAACAATAATAGTAATAAAAAAAATTTAATTATCAACGCTTCTATTTTTTTTTTTTTTTTTTTTTTTGCTGTGCAGATTAGCTTTGGCAGATTATGGAAAGAAGTTAAAAATTTCTATTAATTATAATAATAATAATAATAAATTAAAAAAAGTTAAAAATTTATATTAATTATAATTACAATAAACAACAGCAATGTTTATAATAAGTAATAATAATAATAATAATAATAATAATATATGATAGATTAATGTAAACAATTCATCTGAAAACTTAATAACTGTAGATCACGTAATAAACTTTAAGAGTTCTCAAGGTTTCTTTAAAAAATTATGGAAGTTATGGAAGCTCATCTTTTAAGTTTACACTTGCACACAGTTTTGATTTTGCCATTTACCAAAAATAAAAATTTTGAATTAATATTCAATTGTCCAGATTGTAGAGACCCAAATATAATGTTTATTTTTTTTTTGATTTAACAAAAGATTTTTAAAGGGTTGTAATTTTTACTGTTTAATTAATTAACAAAAGATTCTTCTGTCTTGTCATTACCATAATACGTTTGAAAATTTTTGAGAATGGATAATGTAATTATCTAATTTAAAATTCAAAACTAAAACTTAATAAAATATGAAGCAAAATTTGAAAGGTATCAGTTTTTACAGGTGAAAGTGTTCCTTTTTGAGTCAAGGATGTTGCCAGATTGGTAAAACATCACACAAAGACTATAAGAGGGAAGTGTAAGTATTTTATGGCAAATCTGGAAGATAAAATATTTAAGTCTGGAATATAAAATATTTAAGTTCCTTAAATTTTAAGGTCTTATGTTCTGGTGGTGATATTTACAAACTAATAAAGAAGGTATATCTAATACCATTTATTAGTGTAACTGGATGTTTTATAAATGTTAAGATAATTTGAAAACTGAAGATATTTAAAAAAAAAAAAAAGGCATCTATTGGAGGAAAACCTTTAGGCTGTATCTCAGTGAAATTTATAAACAAATTTACAACACAATTTTATAAAACAAATATTTTCAGAATCTTGAATTCTTCAATATAATAAAAATAATAAAAAAGTGAGAGGGGGAGTCAAAATAGTTGGTAATAAATTACTCTATAAACCACAATATATGTTTACCTGAGCCTGAATCGTCATCTGTTTTGCAACCATCAAAATTTTCAGTAGTACAAATTTCTGGAAAATATATATATCTTATATATATATATATATATATATATATATATATATATATATATATATATATATATATATATATATATATATATATATATATATATATATATATATATATATATATATATATATATATATATATATATATATATATATATATATATATATATATATATATAATATATAAAAGCTGTCTGTTGTAATAATGATAATATATAACTACTTTATGTAGTTGTAACTTTGTCAGCGAAGGTTGTACTCTCACTGAGATATTCTAATTCACTTATGCAGTAAATTTTGTGTATTTGCAAATGAATTTCATTTGCTACTTAATTGTAATTAACTGTATGTAGGTTTTAACCATTTTCATCCCTATTTTGGGGCTTTTTTTTTGTGTGGGGGGGGGGGGCTTTTTTTTTTTTAAAGCTTACTTTAGTTGAGTTTCTGACACTCATAGCCTAAGACTACAATAGACCTAACTCCTAAGGTATACTCAAAAAAAATTTTTTTATATATTTTTACATTTATTTTACTTTCTGAAAGAATGTTTGTTTTGATTGAAAATTAATTTTAGAATTAATTATTTAATTCCATTAGATAGTTTTTTTAATCTTTTTTTTTCTTAATTTGCGATTGTCCAGAGTCCTAGGATAAGGTACACTTAGGCCGGATAGGACTATTCATTATATATTTTAATTATCCTTATTTAAATTTTTATTTCTTTTATTTTTTATTATTTTTTTATGTCACCTTTTTTAATACTGCTACTATGTCTACATGTGTAGTGATAGCTCTTAAGAGTTGTAAGGAGAGGGTTAGGAGCCATGATGGGGCTTGATGTGTGATATATATGTGAAAGATGTTTCATGCTTGTTGTGTTAATGTAGAGCCTAATCTTTATTGCATTTAAACAAAGTGTGAGGATTAGACGTAGATATGTTCAAACAAAGAATATTGTTAAAAATAGTTAGAGCACTTAAGGATGGAGAATAGTGATTTACTGATAGAAACTGGTCAGATAAAGAAATGAAATGGGATGCTTTCACTTAATATTATTAAACTCTCACTGACAAGATCATTGATGAAACGCAATCTTGAGTAGAATTGGAGATAGAACAGAACCCTCAGGACAACACAATTAATAGGAAAGGAGGAAAAAGGTCACTCCATCAACAAGTACTGA
>SEYY01008549.1:0-25000 GCA_009176605.1 Armadillidium nasatum | reverse complement strand
ATATATATATATATATATATATATATATATATATATATATATATATATATATATATATATATATATATATATATATATATATATATATATATATATATATATATATATATATATATATATATATATATATATATATATATATATATATATATATATATATATATATATATATATATATATATATATATATATATATATATATATATATATATATATATATATATATATATATATATATATATAAAAGTGTGTGTGTGTGTGTTTGTATGTGTGTATTAAAACTTCCTCTCTTTTGACATGGAATTTCAACCAAAATTATATTTATTAAAATTTTGAATTTGTAACATGTAAACAGTTGAAATTAGTTTATAAATTTTTGTCTACCAAATTAATTGATGAAATGAAGTGTTTGTATTTCTCAATGAAAGCGTTTTCTCGAAAGAAAATTTTGCAAGTTTTATTTAAGCAATTCAATCCAATAATAATAATTAAAATGTATCTTAAATTTTCTTTAGTTTCCGAAAAACATTATCAATAAAGAAAACTAAGTCAATCGCCAACATTTTTAATAATATTTTATGTGTTCTTTCTGTCGTAATTTTCCTTTAACTGGAACTTTGATATTTCAGGACTCTGAAATTCTCTGTAGCTCTAATGTATGTACCTTAAATTTGACAGATTCTGAACTCTTCTAAGATTGAAAATATACATTTGTCACACCAACAATCTCATTTTAAAGTTTTATCCAAAATATAGAAAAATTAAATAGAAGTTGCTTTACGACTTCTATGATTATGGCATCATCCTTTTTATCAAAGAAAATATTCCAGATGAATTCATTGTGAATGTAACATGAATGATTTATTTTTAGAAAAATAAAATCAGATTATTATTTTCCTATTATTTTATTTTGTTACTCTATACATCTGGTAGAAAACTGCCAGAGCTCGTATCCTCCACAAGAGAAAGAACTTTTTCAAAAACTCTATACAGGACTAATTGTGGACACTATATATATATAAGGCTTTGAAAAGAATGTCAAAGATAAAAGAGAGTAGAAGAGCTTAGCTTAGCTTACAGTTAAGACTGGTTTTAGAGATCTTTTCAGCTGGCAAACCAGAAATGATAAAACGTGGGAGAAAATGGATGACTCAGTCATCCTCATGGGAAAAATATGCTATAAAATAGTTCTCTTGAAACAATATATATATATATATATATATATATATATATATATATATATATATATATATATATATATATATATATATATATATATATATATATATATATATATATATATATATATATATATATATATATATATATATATATATATATATATATATATATATATATATATATATATATATATATATATATATATATATATATATATATATATATATATATATATATATATATATATATATATATATATATATATTGTAATATTGTTAGTGCAATGAATGAGTTTGCATAAATAACTGGAAGAGGATGAAGTAGAGATTTAAATTAGAAGATCAAAAGGATGAGCTTCAATTTAGATTAAATATTCGAGACTTGTGAATATTAAACGATATCGTCAAGAATTTATGCATAAAAACCACCTTTTTAAGAAATTTACGCTACGACACGCGCTAGTTCAAAATCCAAATTTTTTATATTTAAGTTGATATTAAAAATATGTCTTTCATTTCCAACACTATGACTGGATATCTTCCTTAGCATTTTGCAAAATGCATTTGTATTTTATTTTATTTTATTGTTATTGGTTGTGGAAAAATCAAAGGCTTCCACAACTGTCTTGCAGTATTGTTTTGATAAGCGGAGAAATTCCAATTGCACTAGAATCTTATTTAGAGTTCTAATATTTTTAATACGAATATTTATTTTAAAAATAATTTAATTTCTATATTTTAACTAAAACGAATTTCAAAAATTTTCGATTTATTGTATTTAGTCATATATTTATATATTATCTTATGATAAATATGTATTTATTTTATTTGTAATATTTGAATATTTCGATAGAAAAAATTTTAAATCAAAAATACAATATTTATATACATTTTATTAACTCAAAACTACTAAAATTTCCTCTCTTAAAACCCTTATAAATGGATTATATAATCTTTTTATCATTTATTGAAGAACTAGCAAAAGAATCACGTGATTTCTTATTTATGTATTATTTAAAGCATTCATAATTTGATCATATTGCCAGAAGCAGATGATTTTCCACTCAATGTATCACTCCTTATCTATTTATCATTTATTTTAATATTTAAAATCATAATTATTTATTTCTTCTTAAATATTTGACATAAAAGAAAGACAAAAGGGGGATTTGAACCTTGTTTTTACTATTTAGCAAAACAATTGCCATTTGAAATTATGTTATTGCATGCTCTTCAGAAACTAAGGAATTTTACTCGTTAATGCTTAAAGGTTATACGATTAATTAACGGAGACCTCAATGAGATTCTCAATGAGAAAATTCCGGAAATGTTTTTATTCTTTCGAATGTCCAAATGAACAAATCTCTAGTCTCAAAAGGGCTTTCATTTTTTATTCATATATATATATATATATATATATATATATATATATATATATATATATATATATATATATATATATATATATATATATATATATATATATATATATATATATATATATATATATATATATATATATATATATATATATATATATATATATATATATATATATATATATATATATATATATATATATATATATATATATATATATATATATATATATATATATATATATATATATATATATATATATATATATACATAAAAATTTTATTTCAATGATTCTTCAAATTTTTTAAGTTTTTCAACAAAATCTTTCTTCCGGTCATGTCTTTCTGCAAGTGGCAAGAAAAGGTAGCATAGGACTCCAACCATGGTCAACACTCCAAGAAGACACAAAGCGTAAGTGTAGCTTGATGTCTCATCCCGAACAAATCCTTATGAAATGAAAAAGAAAAAATATTACGGAACAAAACTTACAAAAAATAGCTGCATTATAAAATTCACAAGATTTATATTTACTGGTTACTGCTATTTATTTTTATATTTATAAAAAGGAATGATGACATGAAAGTTGACAATTTAAAAGGATGCATGATATATGTTCTGAATTTCGGTCAATATCTGACTTATCCTATTTCATTTGATTTCAGTTTAATTATTACATTCTTGCTGTAAACTACCCCTCAGATTTAAAGCAAAAATATCAATTAGAATATATGCGGGAAGATAAAGAAGGCTTTCCTTCTCCGGGGTCAAACCACCACATGATACAACTGAGAACTATCAAAAAATTCGACGATTTAACGTTGAACTATCCTCGAGCCCAAAAAATGTTTGATTCAATAACAATTTCATGCGAACGAACTCACATCGAGGCCTTATGACATGGTTTTTAATCTGTCCTTTCCAAGTTCTCAAGATTTTATATTGTTTTTACTTTGCCGTAACTACAATAATATGGAAGAATAAGAGGGAAAAACAGGGCGTTCTATGATTTCCATCTTTTTTTTTACCTCTGGTGGAGAAAGGCCAGAGGCCTACTAAAATTTCCTCTAAAGTTAGGGAGGAAATCGGAAACCTGGTCAAATTAAAGGCCAACATTCCCCGATACAAGGATGAGACTATGTAGAAAGACGTGTTGCACGAGCTCTTCTCAATGGAGGAGGTATGCAACGACAGAGTTAGGAAGAGCAGTGTTATTTGTAATAACGATATTATAGAGACGCTGACGGAACAATTCGATGGAGAGAAAGAGACTGGAAAAAGCAGGAGAGTTGATAAAATGAAAAGCCCTTGACTCCATCATTTCAAGGAGAGCTGTATGAGTGGAACCACCTCAGATATGTGAGGCGCACTCCATAAAGAGGCGAACAATACCCCTATACTCCACTGGGATGGAGTGAAGATACTGAAGGCGCCTCAGAACACCCAACCTCTTAGAAGCTTGTTTAGGAAGGGAAGTAATGTGATTTTTCCAAGAAAGATTACGAGAAAAAGAAACCAAGAATTTTAAGAAGAGATTAAGGTTTGAGTTGAGCGTTTTCGAAGACGATATCATAGCTGAGTGGAAGATTGTATCCAGTAGAGAAATGGAGGGATTGAGTTTTAGAGGCATTGAAAACGACAAAGTTTTCTGTACCCCAATTTGAAATACGAGAAAGATCGGAGGTCAGTTGCTCCAAGGCTACCTTCCTTGCGCCTATTAACTGCTGTTGGGAGGGGCACCTTCAAATTGAAAAGAGTAATAAAGGGTGGAGTCATCGGCAGAGGAATGGATAGAAGATGAAGTAACAGAGAGAAAGTCATTAATGAAAAGAAGAAAAAGTGTATAGGAAAGGACAGATCCTTTAGGAACACCACTATTAATAGATTCAAAAGATGTAAGACGGTTGTCTACAACAGATACTATAGAACGACCGGAAAGGTAATCAGAGAGAAGGATAGATTCCGAAAGAGGGAAGTTTGGAAATCTCAACAGTAAAAAGAAATTTATTTTTGTTCTAAGTCGCAACATGCGGTGGTTCGACCCCAGAGGAAGAAATCCTTCTTTTTCTTCCCGTAAGTGTTTGTTTTCCAACTTTTTAATTATTATTTTTTTGCGGTTATTGTAATGTTATAATAATTTAATATCAATTTTCATTGTATTCCTAAAATTAAGGGATTATTTTCGATATAGTTTTAATATGAGGATAGAATGCTCAACGAAATATAAAATACAGAAACTACAGAAAATATTTGAAGACTGGAGGAGGTCATCAATACAAATTATGAGAATGATACTTGTAATGATTTGAAACAATAGTTGTTAGTTTATACAGGAATATTGAGTTATAAGGTATTCCTATACGAAAGGTACCAGCGAAAGAAAGCCTAGTAATAGTGGAGTGAGGAGAAAATTGTTACCAGATATACTGTATGTGTTCAATTTGTCATATTCCAGAGGTATTCCAATTATTTAGAGATAAATTACTACATTAAGGCACCAGAGTAGGGAAAGCTACATACAACCACTGCAGAAGAAGACTTTTTCCAACGGATTTACTAGAGAAAGAAACTTTTAAATACAATTGGATGATGTTCATTAGAACAGAGTGAGAAAGAATGCCATTAGAGGGTGACTTGGGAACAAAATTATAATTATCATCCTCGGAAGTCAGCAACCTCCCCACTACTATCAGGTAGATATCGCAGTGCCAGAGTAGCATTTGAAAGGTAGCTTGTTAACTGGTATATTAATTACTAAGCGAATTTCTTATTCACGGAAGAATCTAGATTTTATCTCTATAGCTCTGGTCCACGTCGTGGAGTGTATCGACTTTCAGATGAAAGCTAATATGCTGCAAGTATTATTTGACAAAGCAAATTATATTGAGAGTGATTAGTAACTGTGGAGAGTAGAGTTTCTTTGGCATCTCAAACAGAGTTAATGGTAGTCGCTTAAATGTTTCACACTATGGTACTAAAATTATAGACTGATGCGTTTTCTCATTTACGCCTTACATCGGACATTGGTTCATTTTAATTAAGGCAAAATAAAACAAGTTTACACGTAGCTTAAATAGTTCATAAATATTTGAATGATGTATATCCTAGAACTTTTGACTGGTCAGTATACAGATCGGATCTCAAATTTATAGAGCATATCAGAGACATGATGGGACGAGGAGATAGAGAATTAAATCTTCCAACACATGAACTGAGCTAACTTCAGCAAATGAGAAGTAGGGAGGTTCTGGTAGTAGATTTTGCTTAAAAATTACAAATGTATTCTGTACATATTGATTGAAGAATGTCATTGGTTCGAAACTAAGAATAAAGGACTAACAAAATAATAATTCAGTATTTGTGTGCTGATTATTTTTGCGACGTAGAATTGTTGAAGATGATAAAGTGATATACATCGCTGATAAGAGTGCTGAATTAGGAAAGTCTTCCATACCATTGAAATTTTTGATGCTTGTTCTAGAAAGTGGCTTTGTTTTCCTCCGTCGAATGTTAAAATTGTAGCAAAGTATGTACTCCAACATGCAAAATTGTATAAGAAAGCAAGATAGATAGAATCCTTAATGGAGCTAACTTAAAACTAATTGAATTAAGAATAAATGAATACAAGCAGAAGCGGTTTTAAATCATTACATTTACCTGCTATGGGACCAAATATGATACTAAAAGCTCCTCTGAAAAGAGATGCGATTCCGTAAGTAGCCGGGAAAAGATCCATTCCCAAAATCTTGATCATATTATTTGCACTGGAACTTCCAGCAATCCCAGTGCCAAATCCCCAGCAACAAACGAAAATAAGGAATAGCGTAATGTTTCTTGCTAGTGAAAAAGCTGTTTTTGAGCATATATATAAATATATATATATATATATATATATATATATATATATATATATATATATATATATATATATATATATATATATATATATATATATATATATATATATATATATATATATATATATATATATATATATATATATATATATATATATATATATATATATATATATATATATATATATATATATATATATATATATATATATATATATATTATTCTACTTATGGAAATTTGTTATATTATAGAACCAATATAAAAATACAAATGCAATAAAAAATTAACTGAAAATTTTCTAACCAATGACGGAAAGAGCCATGAGAAACATGCCGCTCATATGCCCATATGTTACGTTGAAATTTTTCCTGTCTGATACAATTGAGATGAGAACTCGTCCCACAACATTTGAGAAAGCAGCGGCTGATACGCACCAAGCAGCAACTTCTAAGGAGTACTCCGAGTTTGTCACTACAAACGGAATCCAAAGTTGGAAGTTTATATAACCCATAGTAAAACAACCGGAGGCAAGAGCTACTATTATCATCTTATGATACTGCAACAGGGCTAAGTTATAATAAGACGTTTTTAGCACATTTTTGAGAACAGTTGTAAAACCTTCGTTAGAAGATTTTAACTTTTTTTTAAATCCTTTTCTGTTTTCTGAAAATCTGTCAATGAATGAATGATGAAGTGACTCCACAGAATATGTTGAAAATGCACTTAATTTCCTTTCACGTTTATAAAATTTGTTGGCTTCTTGACATTCTTCAGATATTATATTATCCTCAGTTATCTCATTCAGATTATTTGGGAAGATATCATCATTCTCAGCATCATCAAAGGAGTCGCTTTTGTCTGGTTTCATGTGCCATTCTAAAGGCTGTAACAGAGATGCTCCAACGCATTGATTAAGAATAATGGCTCCAAATATTCTTGATGATCCAACGTAGCCAAAGTGTTGAATTAAGTAATTAGAAATTAAAGGACTTAGAAATGAACTTAAACATGTTCCTAAAGATGTGATTCCAATAGCAAATCCTCTGTGCTTGACAAAGTATTTCGAGACAGCTATTACTGTTGAACCAATACTTATTGCTCCTCCAGCACCTTTCAAAATTAATATTGATGATTTTATTAAAAGCGGTTTAAATATTTTGAAATTAAAAGAATATAAAGATATATATATATATATATATATATATATATATATATATATATATATATATATATATATATATATATATATATATATATATATATATATATATATATATATATATATATATATATATATATATATATATATATATATATATATATATATATATATAATGGTCTTAATTACTAAAGTCCTTTACGTTAACTAACTCTTACCTCCAAGAAATGAATAAGAGAAAAATAGAAAATCTGGATTTGGAGAAAACGAAGAAAGGATGAGGGAGAGAGAGTTTAATATCCCTCCAAAGATATTCAGTTTTCTCCATCCAAACTGCTCATTCAGAGCACCAACTAAAAGAGCGAAGATACTCCAAATTAGACGATGAATATTGAAGATCCAAGCAATCTTTGCAGATGATGCGTTGGATGAAGAAAGCAGTGGTAGGAAAATAATACTGAAGCCAAACATCGCGAATGTGCATAGCATCTGAAAAATTATTATTGTTATTATTAATATATATATATATATATATATATATATATATATATATATAATATATATATATATATATATATATATATATATATATATATATATATATATATTAGTAAGGATTGTACTTTCCGCTCTTTATTGAGATCATTTTCTGCAATGTTGCAAGCCCAGGTATCTACCTGACCCCTTTTTGGGGATGCAACCCCACTCCGGAGGGGTATACTTACCTCCTTCCATTAGGTGGTGGTGGCGTAGCCACAGCATCTCGTTTTTTCAGCCTCTTTTCTGACTCCATTTGTGGGTTCGACCTTTCTCCCTCGGAGAGGTATGGTCAACCCTTTACACCTTTTCTAGTCCATTCCCCTTAGCAGCTAATGTCGTATCCCGGAACCCCATCAAGAGGGATACAACCCCTCTTCTTCACCCTAATTCAGCATCCACTAGAAATGGTGGCGTAGCCACAGCATCCCACTTTTCAGACTATTTCCTGACTCCATTTAAGGGTTCGACCTTCCTCCCTCGGAGAGTTATGCTCAACCCCTTACACTTTTTCCAGTCCTTTTCCTGTAGCGGCTAATGGCCTAGTCCCGAACCCTGTTTTTTCCCAACCTCCTTCTTAACCCTGCTTTGATCTTTTATTATTGTTCACGCTTCTTGCCTGAGGATATTTTGGTGGAGTATCCTCCAAGTTGCGGGGTCCTAGGATGACACTACCTTTCAAAGTTTTCAGAGTTTCTCATTCTTTTTCCTGAAGAGTTTTGAAAGACTGAGCTTCCTCTTTTGGAAGGTGCTTTTGGAGGTCGGAGATCTCCCTGTTCTTTCCAAGGTTTCTTTAACGAGCACGAACACACGAGACTCAGAAACACCGTCCATTTTAGAGTGCCGAGAGGCACATCAGATTCTCTTCTGAATACAAAGAGTTTTCAGAACCAATCAACTTACCTCTTAACGGTAACGTCATCTTTTTTTAATTTTCGTTATGTTTTTTGCTACATCCTTATTTTAATTACGCTTTTTTTTTTTCACGGAGCTTCTTCATTTTATATTTTGACAAAAGCTTCAAGTACTATCTCCAAATACAACATCATATGACGCATTCCTGTCGCCAATACCATTTCAGATGTAAATCACCATTAATAATAATAATAAAAAACAGATTTCAAATTTTACCGAAGAAGGATTCTAACGCAGAAATTTGCAAATAGAAATCAATGACGTTATCATTAGGTTACGAGAGCCTATTAATGTCAAGAGTAAAATTATCCTTTTAAGTAATGCACATCAATGTTGCATATTTCAAAATTTTCATTTCAACCAAACCTTCATTTATTATATTTATATTTTATTTCACTATGCATATATTATTCCATGTTATTTTATATATTCTAAACTAACACTTGTTTTGTAGACAAAGCTATAACTAATTCATTTTATTCCTTTTCCACTCATATTTTTCTTAATTTCTTTAAGGCATTCATTAAGTGAAGGCATTCATATATATGCAGTACTCATAACTTCTTTCACATATAAGCAGACACACCAACATACACTTAGATACATTTACATTCACATACATACACTAACTCTCACAAATTTTTTCTCAGATATATATATATATATATATATATATATATATATATATATATATATATATATATATATATATATATATATATATATATATATATATATATATATATATATAATCCTACAAACCCACACATACACTCATTTACCATCATGCATACTCTCATACATAAGTAAGTGCGCACAGAAATACTCACATTCACACAAAAGTACGCATCAGAACATTAGGCACCATTATACTCTCTCAAAGAATTTCATGCCATTTTCTTTTAATTCTGTAATTTTTTTTTTAAATCAGCAAATGTTTGTTAATTTTCTTTATTTTACTTTTTTACTATTTTTTTATTATTCAATTTTTCTTTCAATAATTTTTCATTTATTTTTCTTTTTTTAATATTTGTTTTCTTTAATTTTAATTTTTACTTTTATTTATTTTCATTTTTCAAAATCCTCTAAAATTTTTATTGCCTTTTTTTTTATTTTGTAAGTTTTCAAAATTTTTATTTTTTATTTTGAAAGTCATCAAAATTTTTTAATTTTTTTTAATCTTATTTTATGCTGTTTAATATTAAAACTTGAAAAGCATATAAGGACTTAGTAAACCTCAACATACAGGCACATTCACACACTCACTGACACGCACACACTCAAGAAACCTTTTCCTGTTTCGTGAACACATCCTTTTTCCATTTTAAGATACCAATACCTTTAATTTTGTACACCCCAACTCTTCCACTTTCACGAACCCAAATTATTTCCTATACTTTATGTTTTAAGATTACTATATCATCCCTTGTGAGCTTCTTAACCTTTTCATTTTCACATACCCAAACATTTCACGTTTAGCAGACACTTCTTTTTTGCGTTTTAAAATCTCAATGCTTTCACTTTTGAACTTCCCAACCTTCAAATTTTTACATATCCAGTCCTTCAACCGATTCACCAGTAACCACCATCACTGTTTTAAATTCCATCCTTCATTTTTCGTTCATTTGTAACATTCAATTATGAATTATATTTCATAATAAAAAACTTGCTAACTTATTTAAAATTATTTTTCGTTAATGTAGGGTCATTCTATGACATCATACTAATAACAGCTACTGTACTATTTAAAATTACAAGTTATAAACACATGACCGCATTAATTAAGCATGCTTTATACATATAACGCCGACTTAAGAAGGTAATATGACAACTTCTAATGATAAATTTAATAAATAATATAAAACTAAGTTTTTACTTTCTACGAAGGTCATTTCAGTGCTTGGATTAATGTTTTAGTCAAGCAAACATTTGACCATAACAAGCTTGAATAAACAAGCTAAGGACTTATAATTGCGAAAAACAGCAACTCCTCTGTTATCTTTATTCTTTTAGGTTGAATTCTTTTCCTAACCTTATTTCGAAACTGTAGTTTTAGGTTTACTTGGATCATTTTTTTCCTTTATATAATTCTTACTTCGTATTGTAGGAAATTTTATGTTTCAGTTTCAGTGTTCAGTTCAAGTTTTATTTAAGTCTCATGAATTTTCTTTTCAGTTTAGGTTTTTACTTTACTTTTTTTCCTTTATTTAGGTTTCAAAAATTTTATGTTTTCAATTTGTTATATTTAGAATTTAAAGTTATATTTTAAATTTAAAAGTCTCAATTTGAATTTTATCTTATTTTCAGGTTCATTTAGATATTTCATTTTATTTTTCAAGATTTTAATATTTTACTTGAATTTTTAGTTTCAGTATTAGTTTTATGGAATTTAAGTTTTTTTTTGTTTTTAAATTAATTTTTCAAAAATTTTAGAGATGAAGTCACTGACTCCCAAAAACACATAAGCAAAAATATCCACTTGTACACCCATTATGTATGAACACACACGCACGCGTACATTTTCAAGTATTTACGAAACGCATAATAACATACATATGCAATCAAAACCTTACATGTTCACATACAAGATAAAACGAACATTTAAAATCAAATAAGGTAAGTATGACAAAAAACACGAAAACATACATACTTTTCGTTTTTCTAATTCATTTACTCTGTAATTATGATAAGGTAAATGCAATTAGTTTAAAATTTTACCAATGCAGAGATTATTATACTTATGGGGAGGGACCAATTTTAAAAAGAAATATTATTGAAACGTATGAGCAGAAAATTTCAGCGTATATGCGTTTTTCCCTGAAGTTCTACGTTCAAATTTTTTTTTTATGTAAAAAAAATAAAAAATAGGGTCAAACCACTGGTCAACATAGGCTGAAAATTTAACTGAATAAGCTTAGCCCCAATTTCTTGCATTAATGGGGAGAGATTTTTGATATCACATCTAGGAAAAAAGATATAGGCACTTAAATTTTTTCTTGATAAAAAAAAATAACTTTCCGAAAACCCCACCCTTTCGGAGAAAAAACATTTAAAAAAAACGCTACCTACTAATTTTTTTTGTTTTGGATTTTGTTTATGGGAGGGACAGGGCTATAACTTTTATTTAGTATATTATTAAATACTATTTGTGTGAAGCGATATATAGCAGCAACTAAAAATTACAAGTTTGCATAAAATGGAATAACTAACCAAATATATTTATATAGGAGGGTGCATGAAAGTGAAAAATTTTGTATACAATAAAGAAGAAATGGGGATAAATAAAATAGAAAATATACAGTTCGTGAAACAGAAAAAGGTTTGCTGAGTAAAATGGTAAAGGTTAGGAACTTAATGATAAGGAAAAATAAAGAAAAGTTAAGAGAAAGTTGAGGTTTATTTAAGTTTGGGCGTGTGTTTGTGTGTGTGCGCGCTTTAGTGAGTGTATGATGAGCTGAGGCTTTTTATGCTTTACATGTTTTACTGCATAAAATAAAGTTAAAAACGTTAAAAAAAATTAAAAACAAAATTAAAACAATAAATATTAAAAAAATAAAATTTGAAAAATAAAATTGAGTAAAAATAGAAATAAGATTGAAAATTAAACAATAGAAAATGTAAAAAGAGAAAAATAAATAAAAAAGTAAAAGGAAAAAGTAAAATAATGAAAATAAACAGACATTTAGTGAAAGAAAAGAAACATTACAAAATTAAAAGTATTTGAGAGTATCATGGTGTCTAATGTTAATGATGCATACTCTTGTATTAGCTTATTTCTGCGCTTGTTTATTGATGTGAGCCCTTATGAATGTGTGCATGTATGTATTTGAACGTGCATATATATGTATTCGAGTATGTGTGCATGCATTATTGGTGCAAGAGTTTATGCGCGTATGTGACCATGCCTAATTATATATCTGAAAAAATATATGTGAGTGTGAGTGTATGTATGTATGTGAATATAAATGTATTTAATTGTATATGTATGTGTCTTTTTTTGTGTATAAGGTAGTTTGGGAATATGTGCAAATGTGTGCATGTACTTTTTTGAATTACGTTAAAGAAATTAAGAAATTATGAGAAGGAAAAGAAAATGATAAATTGTTTTAGTTATAGCTTTGTGAAGAAAACGGGAGTTAGTTTATAATATATTAACTAATACGGATAATAATAATATATGTATAGTGAAATAAATTAAAAATGCAAAGAATTTAAGGTGGTTTAAAATGGAATAAATAAATGTTTGGTTGAAATTAAAATTTAGAAATTTGAAAAGCTGATGAACATTACTTAAAAGGATAATTTTTCTTTTTTTATTTAAAAGCTCTCATAGCTCAATGATAACGTCATGGATTTCAATATATGAGGTTCTGCTTTCAAATATTTCTCCTGTCAAATTTGATTTTTTTTTTTTTTTTATTTTTTTCATTTTTTCATTTTTTTTTTTTTTTTTTTTTTTTTGCGTTCGGCTGCTGGAATGTGTCATATTAGAAAATTAGAATATTAGAAAAATAAAGACAGAAGCCACACTGGCCTATCGAGACTGTCAAAACAAATAATAATAATAGCACTGATACATGCAACAAAGATTAGTCTATCCTATCCCTAGATATCAGTTGTTTCATGCAAAGTAAGATAAGAATAAATTTAAGCCAATATACATATTTAATATTAACTATTGACGTTACATAACAAATTACACATGCAACATGAAATGAACCAAAGTCCACTGTCCCACTACAAAACTGCCAGTTAGGCTTAGTCACAAGCTGATCTAAAATTCATATGCTTTGACACAAGCTGGTCTAAAAATTCATATTTACCCAACAATTTGGCTTAGTAAAATTATACTATAAGATACGTAAACCATCTATATACTCGTATCTATGCAGCCTCTTCTTAAATGTTGAAAGAGAATCACAGTCAATAATCCCCTGCGGCAAGTCATTCCAAATAATTAACAACACTATTACTGAAAGAGCATTTTTTTAGATCGAGATGGTATGATTTCTTTTTAATTTTCTTATTATGTCCACTATAAAGTATTTTTTAATCTCTGTTTTATTGGCAGATGCAAATATTTTGTAAACTTGTATCATATCCCTTTGAGAAATCTTTCAACATAGAACATTCCTAGCTCCTTCAACCTCTCCTCATAGCTCTTACTCTCGAAACGAGAAATCATCCTTGTTGCTTGATGTTGTACTCTCTCTATCCAGCATATGTATGTCTTTTCTTAAATGAGGAGCCCCAACTTTTGCACAATAGTCTAATGCTGGCCAAAAAAATCTATTATATTCCTCTTCTCTTGTAAACTACATATAATTGCTAATAATCACACATTAATCTTTTTATTGGTTAATCCCCATTCATATCATAATTAAATCCTTCATTTGAGTAAGCTACATGAAGAACTTTACATTTTATACAATTAAAATTCATTCGCCACATATCTGTCCATCCAAGGAGTCTTCCTAGATCACCGTGAAGCTTTATGCATCCATCATTATTTCTTTCTGAAGTGATCATTTAGTTATCATCTGTAAACTTAGAAACCTTACTTTTAAGACCTTTGACTAAATCATTTATATAAATGAAGAACAATAGTGGTCCCAACACAGAACCTTTTGGGACCCCACCGCTTTCTGTTCTTCAACCATTTTTTGATCCAATTGTGCACCACTTCACATATTCTGCACTGTGATAGCTTTTTCCTCAGCCTTACATGGGGTACCTTATCAAAAGCTTTGCTAAAGTCTAAAAAACATCAACTGGATTACCCCTTTATACATTCTGTAATATATACCATAAATTCTAGAAGGTTAGTTGTTGTATGAGAAAGTATTTGAAGCTTTGGCCAATAGAGGGAAGGGAGAAGCTAAGTGATCAAGATGGAAGAAAAGAATTAACACGTGCTTCAAAATTCAAAAAGGCACTAAAAAAAAGAAAAGAAAATAAATAAATAAGTAAAGAAAAAAAAAGGAAAAAAAATAAAAAATAAAAAAAAGAAAAAACTTAATTAAATAAGGAGGCAGAAAAAAAACATGACGAAAATTGAAAGAAGATGACGTCACCGCTAAGAGGTTAGCTGATTGGTTCTGAAAACTCCGAGTATTCAGAAGACAAGCTAATGTGCATCACGGCTCTCAAAAACGGACTGCGTTGCTGCGTCTCGTGTTTTCGTGCACGTTAATAAAGGGGGTTAAGACATTTTTTTGCCTGTTTTAGCCAGATTATTGTTTTTTTTAAATAAAACTTTTTATTTTCGAAACAGAAGGATGAAACTTGGGACATTAGTATAAATGAGAACGATGCAGATTTTTGCATTTTGGCAAAATTTCTGAGGGAGCTACGGTTTGTAGCAAAAATCCAAAAGGGAAGGATGAGATTTTAAAAAAGTTTTTTTATTATTTGACTGATTAAGCTGAAATTTACAATGTATATGCGTTTTTTAAATCTAAGAACTTTCGATTTCTGTCGCTTTTCTGAGTTTCTCAAGGTTTAAAAGCTATTTGGGGTCAAAATTCAAAAAGAGAATGAATAAAAGTCATAAATCAGTGGTCCGTATGACCAAAAAGCTCACCTGTGTATTCTGAACCCCAATTTCTACAACTTTATCAGAAGACATTTTAGATAAATTATGATACTGATTGATTACAGAATGTTAAATTTAAAAAAAAGGTAGAAAACATTCCCTTCCGGTGAAAAAAAACCGCTTTTAAAGTTTTTTAAATTTGGCATGTATTTAGAGGAGATATAGATCTAAAACTTTTATTAAAAGTACTTTTAAAACCTATTTGTTTGGTTTGAGATACAGCCTCTCAAACTTTGGAAATTTTGAAATTTCGTCGAAAATTGGTCATTTTCGATAAGCTGTATCTTGAAAACAACAAATAATATTGAATAAAGTATTTGAAGAAATTTGTAGACCTGTCCTTTCTCTATAGACACTCGAAAAAATAAAAAAACATTTTAACACAGGTTTTTCTTTTTTTAATTTTTTTGTCCGGAGGTGTGAATTTTTCAAAACTGGAAAAAAAATTTCGACACCTGGTCAAGTATGTGCATATAGCTTTTTTCTCTTTAACGCAAAGAACAGAACTTTGTTACAAGTTATTGTAGCCAATAGATTTAGGAATACAAGCACCAAATTTCATACCAAAAATTTTTTTTATGTGGCCTCAACGTAGATTTGAACATACCTTAAATTTCAAGAAAAAAAACTTTGAAACTGTTAATACCTCGCAAAAACGTTATGAATAGAGTTTTTTCGTCTGAAAAAAAGCTATCTATACTGAAATTTTCAGGAGAATCGGATGAAAATAAAAAAATTTTCAACATTGGATCCTTCCCGTAAAAACTATGAAAACACCATGAAGAACTGATTCAATTAAACACAACTCTTAGATGAAAATGCTTCTATATCATTCTCCCAACTTTTTACAAAAATAAAAAAATTCATCGTGGAATTTCTGAATGAGGTGATTTAGAAGTTGAAGCAGGCTATCTTCCAAACTGTAGCCCCTTCAGAAATTTTACAATAATTCGAAAATCTTTATCGTCCCCATATATATTGATGCTCCTAGTTTCATCTTTCTTTTGGGAAAATTGAAAGCTTTATTTAAAAAAAACAATAATCGACAAAAGTGTCCTAATGAAATGTCTGAACGCCCCTTATCTTTAAACGTCAGCATGTTTAGGTGCCAAACTGTGGGTGCCATATTGACAAAAGAAACTAACTTTACAAATCCCTATGAAGGAGAACTTCTCCAATATAAAGGAAACTTAAAATATATAAAGCATGTACACTAGATAAAATAGTAAAAGCATATAAACAGTCTTTATATCTTCTTACTGAAGAGTTGCAATGAGTGCAGTATCATTGCAATTACTAAAATTAATAAAACTCTATAAATAAGATAAAGGAAATCTTCCTAGAAGAAACAGGAGGAGGTCCCAGATCTCCAGAATCACCTCCGAAAAAGGAAGCTCCGCCTTCCAAAACTCTTCAGGAAAGAGAATGAGAAACTCTGAAATATTTGGGAGAGAGAGTAGTATCTCCCTAGAACCCCACAACTTTAATGATGCGCTACCAAAATATCTTCAGGCAAAAAGTGAGAAAACTGATAAATGTTCAAAATAGGGTTAAGAAAGAGGTTGAGAAAAAATGAGGTTCCCGGTTGCGCCATTAGCCTCTAAGTGAAAAGGTTTAAGGAGTTGAACATAAATCTCCGAGGGAGGGGTGTCGAACCCTCAAATGGGATCAGGAAAGAGGCTAAAAAAATGGAGTGTTGTGGCTAGGCCCCCACCACCTAAGGAGTGGATGGAGAGTACACCTTTTCGGGGTGTGGGTGAATCCTTAAAAACGGGTCATGAATGAGTCTGGGCTCACAATATTGCAGAAAATGGTCTCACGAAGATCGTGAGGTCGTCCTGGTAGAGCTTGATTTTCAATTGCAAATCAGAGGTCTACATGTCATTTGGGCCTCGGAAAGTGCTACTCTATACTATATATATATATATATATATATATATATATATATATATATATATATATATATATATATATATATATATATATATATATATATATATATATATATATATATATATATATATATATATATATATATATATATATAGTGTGCGCCAATGGATCCAACAATTTATAACAATGGAAGTAAATAGTTGTTGCCATAGCTGAAAGAAAATGCAACTACCACTTTTTGATTGCTAATGTTTTACCATTCAATTGGGATTTAGCAGTAGTGCTGTGTGGTTGTGATAGAGTTGCAGGTTGATAAACATCGCACATTCTCGTTCTATTACAAAATCAACGACAGTTACGTTTCAGAGCAGCATGAATTTCAGAATAAGTTTTATATTTAACGGAATGATCCTGTGCTTTCAGTTCAAAACATGGATTAAGCACTTCGAAGAAACGTGATCAACTCTTAAGAATTGGTAGAGGAAATCGTTTACGTACTCATACTATGTTGTCAGAGTTGAGTCACTAAAAAAAGTCTTACCCTGTCTGCACGTCGGCATGCGAAATCGCTTTGCAATTCCAGTCTCAGTATAAGGAGTATTTCTTCACATCCACCCGTTCAAGGGTCAGACAGTGAATGAACTGCATGGTTATAACTATGCCAACAGACTGTCTTTCTTCCAACAGTTTTTAAAACATCATAGTTAAATGTATACAAAACAGGCAGACATAGTACACAATTTAATGAGAGTAATTTGGCTCTTTTTCGCCTTTCAGTCTTTGTCAACAAACAAAACGTTTGTTATTGGTCTCGTGAAAATCCACAACTTCATGAAAAAAGTTGCAAAGTGTAAGAATAGCAATATGGTTTACCATTTCATCCTTTTTATTTTTGGACCTTATTTTTGAAGAAGGTGAAGGGTCTAATGTTGTTATGAAGGGACAGCCCTATATCAACCTGCTTGAAAACTTTCTTCTTTCTAAATTTGCTCTTTCTCCTGTTAACAAGGACATCTTTAATCAACAAGTTGCTTCGTTCCACACGCTAAGGATTTCTATGACTGCTGTAAGGAATTTGTTTCCAAATCATGTTATGCTGAATATCGTGGATATTACGAGACACCCCAGATTACCAGATCTTTTGAATGTGATTATCTTTAGTGGTATTTAAAGAAAAAAAGTTTTCCAAACACGACCACAACTCACTCTCTTAAACTTAAAGATTGAATCAAGGAAGATCTGGCTCAATTTTATATTGCCGTGCTACGCAATACAATATGCAACTGCAATAAAAGACCACTAAAATGTGCAGACGAAATGGTGGTCCTTTTTGTGATGCCATTTTCAAATAAATCAGGCAAAAATATTCTTTATTTTTAGCAGTTTCTACATGAATACAATTGTTAATTTTCTCTTCATTTCAAAAAGATCGTAACAAACCACCCGATTTATTGCCACAGCTATATATATATATATATATATATATATATATATATATATATATATATATATATATATATATATATATATATATATATATATATTTCACCTCTGATGGGCAAAGGCCAGAGGCCTACAAAAATTCCACCAGAGTTAGGGGGGAAGACGGGATCCTAGTCAAATCAAAGGCCGACGTGACTTGATACACGACGTTTGAAGGTGTGTAAGTCATAGTAAGTTGGGAAAATAGAAGGGAGTGTGTTCAAAACTTTACCAATAGAGTACATGTAGGACAGTGAATAGCGGTTAAGTCTGGGGTCAGAGAGTTGGACAGAGAAAGGATGAGACTGTGTAGAAAGTCGAGTCGCACAAGCTTTTCTCTGTTGAGGAGGTATGCGACGAGAGAGTTCAGAAGAGCAGTGTCCATTGTAATAGCGATAGTATAGAGAGAGTGACGCAACAATTCGATGGGCTGAAAGAGACTTGAGAGAATTAGTGAGAGCAGGAGAGTTGATAAGACGAAAAGTCCTAGACTCCACCTTCTCAAGAAGAACTGTATGAGTAGAACCACTTCTGATGTGTGACGTATACTCCATACAGGGGCGAAAAACACCCCTATACAGAGCAAGCAACTGAAGTGGATTGAAGAAATACTGAAGACATCTCAGAACACCTAACCTCTTAGAAGTTTGTTCAGAAAGAGAGGTAATGTGATCTTTCCAAGAAAGATCACGAGAAAAAGAAACACCGAGAATATTAAGAACAGATGAAGGTCTGAGTTGAGTGTTTTCGAAGAAGATATCAGAGTTGTGTGGAAGATTGTGTCGAGTAGAAAGATGGAGGAATTGAGAATTTGAGGCATTGAAAACAACCATGTTCTCTCTCCCCCAATTTGAAATACGAGATAGATCAGAGGTCAGCTGCTCCTAGGCAACCTTCCTTGCGTCTAGTAACTGTTGTTGAGAAGGGCGCCATTCAAATTGGAAAGAGTAATGAAGGGTGGAGTCATCAGCATAGGAGTGGATAGGAGATGAAGTAACAGAGAGAAGGTCATTAATGAAAAGCAGAAAAAGTGTTGGGGATAGGACAGATCCTTGAAGAACACCACTATTAATAGATTTAAAGGAAGAGCTGTGGCCGTCTACAACTGTTGCTATAGAACGACCAGAAAGGAAATCAGAGAGATGTATAGATACCGAAAGAGGGAAGTTTGGAAATGAAAGATTTTTGCCAGACTCTATCGAAAGTTTTCGATATGTCAAGCGCAACTGCAAAAGATTCACCGAGATGCTGAAGGGCGGAGGACCAAGAGTCAGATAGAAGGGAAAGAAGATCACCAGTAGAGCGTTTCTTACGAAAGTCATATTGGCGATCAGAGATCAGATTAGAAGAATTGAGATATTTCCAAATCTTCTGTTAAGGATAGATTCGAAAACTTTAGAAAGAACGGAGGTTAAAGAAATGGGACGATAGTTAGAGGGTTGAGATTTTTCGGCACAGGCTGAATGAGCGCACGTTTCCAGCAAGAAAGGAAGGTTGAAGTAGAAAGACATAGACGAAAAAGTTTACCAATGCAGGGTGCAAACTCAGTAAGTTTATTTTATATATATATATATATATATATATATATATATATATATATATATATATATATATATATATATATATATATATATATATATATATATATATATATATATATATATATAATATCATTTTATATTGATTTCTGTGTCATCAGAGGAAGAAATTGTAAATAGAGAAGAAGCTGCAAGATTTTGAAATGAAAACATGAAGAATGAGAAGGAGCAAACAAAATATGAAAGAGAGGTTAATAAATAATCGAAATAAACCTGGCTTTACCGAACGACGATATGATTGAGATGAAAATGATTAACTTTTATGGTATTATAATCTTTTGAAGAAATAAAAACATTAAAATTTTCATATTTAACTTTTACCGTACACTAAAATTAACAACCAAATTTAATTCATATGACGGTGAAGTAAAAAAATTGTGAAAGAACGTATATTATTTCGGAAATTAATTCATATAAAATCGGAAGTTTTCCTTTGAAATACTTTCAATAGCTTAAAGTTTAAATTTCTTTTCATAACAGAATTATTCATTCTTGCAAGTGGGTTCTTCCTCAATCAGCTGCTTAGGATTGGAAACACGTTTCAGCTGTTTTTATCTTCCCATGAATGACTGCGGATCGTATAATCTGCATTTGATGCCACCTCCCAGCATTGGAGAATACAGTTAAGCATCATTTACCCACACACACACACACACACACACATATATATATATATATATATATATATATATATATATATATATATATATATATATATATATATATATATATATATATATATATATATATGTATATATTAAGTCATTTGGGAAGGGGACGCCTGTATTATTTGGGAACTAATTAGAAAAACAATTGCGCTTCCAGAAAGCTTGAGAAATGCTGTTATACAGCACTTAGTAACATGGTATAAAAATGCATGACAAGGAATTCAAAATCATAAGCAAAGTGTGGTACAGCTTAACTACATATTTATGAAACATTTATCTGAAATCTGTTAAGAAATTGAAAAAACAACTTACCGAAATTAAAAAGCCTCCAAAAACTACAACCCAACCCCAGCCTCCGTCAGGAGGAATTAATTTTTTCCTTCTTTCTGGAGTATTTTGCTCTCCAGACTGGGAAGTATTCTTAAAAGAAGAAGAACTGACCGGATCGCTTCCCTCTTTACAAGAATCATCCAAAGACTTCATTTTTGATAACAAATTTTCGACTTTTTTTCAGGTTATTTACAATGAAAGCGTACTCGTATTTCATAGCTTCATGATGAGCATTCATTAGTTCATTCTCTTGTAAACTTGCTAAATGAATTAATTTTTTTTGGCCTAAATAATAAAATACATATTTATTATTAAAATATTTTAAAAGTTATTACAATAGCTTAAAATTTAATAATAAATAATATTGAAAATAAATGTATATATATATATATATATATATATATATATATATATATATATATATATATATATATATATATATATATATATATATATATATATATATATATATATATATATATATATATATATATATATATATATATATATATATATATATATATATATATATATATATATATATATATATATATATATATATATATATATATATATATATATATATATATATATATATATATATATATATATATATATATATATATATATATATATATATATATATATGAGTCTGAGTCACCAGTTTATGGTGAGTTCTTGTTATGCAGCTAATGTCACCAATGTACGGTGAGGGTACGCTGCGTGTGGAGACCAACCATATAGGTGGTCCTGGGGCTCCGATTTTATAGAAACCTGTTCTATTATCTCTTAGGTGAAGAGTGATCTTCAGGAGGCTAATATTCTTTTGTCCTTTCGCTGACCAATTGGCCGATCTGGTAGTCGTGTGGTAGTCACCACTTCTTTTCAGGGCTTTGTGACGGCTGCCTCAGTTGGAAAGTCCACTTCAAGTGAGGAACCACACTACTGTCAAACTGTGGTATCCTTTGAAGGGCAGATGTGATATGAGCTTCTTCTTGGAGCATATTACTGTGATACGTAGCCGAAGATAAATGTTTGATTTTCATACTACCTTTTTCATATTTTCTTGCAGGTGAATGTAGCTCTTTGAGGATTTCTGCTTCTGTTTCAGGACTATTGCTTCTGGCTAGAGTAAATTTCCAAATCTACCTATCTAGAATACCTTCTGAAACTTTTTTCAATGTTTGGGAAGGATCTCAAACGAGTAGATTAGTTTTCCACTTTTTATTTAATTTTATCAAAAATATACAATGAACTCATTATTAAATTTCTTCTATTACAAAAGGTTTCATTATTTTAGAAAAAAATTACTGCAAACAAAGAATAGTTATTAATATTTATTTAAATGATTTTGCTTTTATAAAACATAAGAAAATTGAAATTATGAAAATAACTTAAATTTATTAATAAAATATATAAATATTGATAAATACACATTATTACAAAAATATTAAATAAAAATGTTATACATTCGAAATTTCGGCGCAAAATCATTGAAAATGGTTTTATCAATTTTTTCCTTTTCCTTCTATTTTGGCGGCATATATATTCATTGCTTCTAAAGCATTGTTATATCACTATTACTATTAATTAACTTTTTTTTAACAAAAAACTCTTTTTTATATTTATTTTATTATTATACATTATTTTATATCACTTATTTTTAATAAAAATCACTTATTTCATTTATTATTTCACTTAAAAACACGTTTGATCACTTTTATTTCTATAAAGTTTGTTCAATTAAATTTTTTCTCTATTTCATTTTTAAAGAAAATGTTTATCTGCTTAGGGATAATTTTACTATATATATAATATATATATATATATATATATATATATATATATATATATATATATATATATATATATATATATATATATATATATATATATATATATATATATATATATATATATATATATATATATATATATATATATATATATATATATATATATATATATATATATATATATATATATATATATATATATATATATATATATATATATATATATATATATATAGTTGATAGATAAACCCTGGTTGACTACTGCACTTTTATTAGATTACACTTTTATTATCAACATGGAAAAGTTAATTTTTTTTAAAACAACAAGCTTTCGCCCTTATTCTGGGCCTCTTTCAGGTTGAAATGGATGGCTGATCTGCTGAAGAGATTCTCATGGCGTCTGGTTGATGGTTGGTTGTTTTTTTTTATTAAAGATTTGTAGAAGGTGGATTGGCACATTATTGAATTTTGCAGTTGGTATATTTTATAATCTCCTGTACTTTGATTGTAATTTGGAAGGTTGTATATACAAAAAGATTCTGCTATTTTTCTTTTGCTGTAATTGTTTATGTTTTTGATAATGCTACTATTGTTGGGGTTTATGAAGTGGTCCTTGTTTTGTCTATGTTGAACAAGGGCGGAATTCTGGTTATCTATATTTAAATCATGTTGGTGTTGGTGTATTCTTTTCTTATAGTCTATTGAAGAAATTCGACAAGGATTCTAAAAATATAATCCTTTTTTTCGTAGGTTCAGTTGTTTTTTAAATATGTAGCTGGCTTAAACCGAAGTCTGGCCTTTATATATATATATATATATATATATATATATATATATATATATATATATATATATATATATATATATATATATATATATATATATTTACACATCACCGCCACTCACGGGCAAAGCCCTATTCAAGGAGGGGGTGTTAAAAGAATAAAAATGAAAGTAAATAGAGTTCAAAATCCAGAAAATAAAAACCACCCCTACAGTACCCACCTAACGCAAATTTCTCAAGTGGGCGCAGACGCGGGCTTTAAAGAAATTGAGATTAAATGCAGAGGGAAATACAGAAGATGGAAGAGAGCTCCACAAGACAGAGGTGGCAGGAAAGAAAGAGGCACCACAGCAGACAAGCCTGGAGTTGCCTATGTCCACACAAAATTGATGCGCGGACATTGAACCCCTTGTGCTGCGAGGACGCCGTAAAGGTGGAGGTACACGGGTGGATAGTTCCCTCGAGCATTTGCCACTGTAGTACCTATAGAAAAGTGACAAGGCACCAACATCACGTCGCAAAGATAAAGAATCAAGAGAATTAGAAAGAGCGGGACAGTTTATAAGTCTTTTAGCCTTTGACTCAACCTTATCCAAAAGACGGGTGAAACCTGAGCCACCCCAGATATGAGAGCAGTACTCCATACAAGGGCGGATGAGACCCTTGTATAATTGGAGTAACTGCGAGGAAGAAAAAAATTCTCGCAGTCTAAACAGAACTCCCAGCTTCTTTGAGGCCGCCCTAGCAACCATTGTGATATGAGGTTTCCAAGACATTTTTTTGTTTATGTGAAGGCCAAGGATGTTTATATTGTCAACAGGAGAGAT
>SEYY01008548.1:35000-37500 GCA_009176605.1 Armadillidium nasatum | reverse complement strand
ATCCGATTCTTATAAAAACGAAAATTTGAAGAACTATCATTTTTAATATTTTTTAATATTATTACTCCAGTCTTAAAAATATTGTTTAAATAGCCTTGAAATTTAATTCAATTGCATGCATTTTATCCTTTATTATAAATGCCAAAGTCAAAACGTCTGAGTGCTTAGAGAAATCCTGACATGAAATTTATAAATTCATTAGCGAATTCCAATTTAAACTGTATCCAATAATGAACTCAATGGACAAGAATAAAAATGAATTATTTTTAGACCTTCCTCGAAATAAGAAATTTTTTTTTAATAGCAATTATTATTTGAACATATATGTAAAACTTTTTAATACAGGAACACTGTAGTATGTATGATGAATCAGGCCATGAAAAGCGATAAAATTTATGCAAAATTAATAGAAAAATTTAAAATTCTAGTAAAGAAAAAGTGAGACAGATTTTCGAATTCATTAAGTCATGAAACAACATATTGCAATAAAAATAATAATAATAATAATAAAATAATAATAATAATAATAATAATAATAATATAATAATAATAATAATAAATAATAATATAAATAATAATAAAATAAAATAAAAATAATAATAATAATAATAATAATAATAATAATAATAATAATAATAATAATAATAATAATAATAAATAATAATAAAAATAATAAAATAATAATAATAATAAATAATAATAATAATAATAATAATAATAATAATGAATAATAATAATAATAATAATAATAATAATAATAATAATAATAATATTAATAAAAAAAAAAATAATATTTAATTTATTATTATTATTATTTTTATTATTGTTGTTATTTTTTATTATATTATTTTATTATTTTATTATTATTATTATTATTATTATTATTATTATTATTATTATTATTATTTAATTATTATTAAAATTAATTATTATTATATTATTATTATTATTATTATTATATTATATTATTATTATTATTGCTGTTATTATTATTTTTATTATTATTTCGAGTAAGTTCTTAAAGATTTATAAAAAGAAATTTAACAACAATACGACGCTACAATAACAACGATATCAAATGAAGCAATTAAAATTGATGAAGTTGCCTCTGTTTCATCAGACTTAGAACCAGAACTTATTAGCTGTCTAATAATAATAATAATAATAATAATAATAATAATAATAATAATAATAATAATAATCAAAAAATAAAAAAAAAATGTCGAAAACAAAAAAAAAATAAAAAAAATAAAAAAAATTTAAAAAATATTGTGCTGCCAAATTCATAATTTTCAAAATCTAATCAGCGAAACAGATACCATTGTAAGTAGTAGTAGTATTAATAATAATAACAATAATAATAATAATAATAATAATAATAATAATAATAATAATAATAATAATAATAATAATAATAATAATAATAATAATAATAATAATAATAATAATAATAATAATAATAAACATTTTCAAAATCTAATCAACGAAATAGATATGATTGTAAGTAGCAGTAATAATAATAATAATAATAATAATAATAATAATAATAATAATAATAATAATAATAATAATAATAATAATAATAATAATAATAATAATAATAAATAATAATAATAATATAAATAAAAATAATAAAAAAAAAAAAAAAAAAAAAAAAAAAAAAAAAAAAAAAAAAAAAAAAAATAAAAAAAATAAAAAAAAAAAAATAAAGTAAATAAATAACCAGGGTATATACTGTAGCTTAAAAGATACTTTCTTACCCCTTACTACCTGCAGTGCCGAATCTTCTTGACTGAGGCTTGGAATGACCAATGGAGCGAAAACTGCTCCCTCTCGATCCTATACTTGAAGAAGAAGAGAGAGGACAACGTTGCATTTCAGGTACACTTAAACTTCTTCCATCTTGAGCTGCTTCTAAGATATATAAGATTATTACTATTTAAGGTTAGTTTTATTCTCATTGATTGAAAAATTATTATTATTATTATTATTATTATTATTATTATTATTATTATTATTATTATTATTATTATTATTATTATTATTATTATATATTATTATTATTATTATTATTATTATTATATATTATTATTATATTATTAATTATATTATTATTATTATTATTATTATTTATTATTATTATTATTATTTTTTCAAATGATGTTTAAATTATATAGAAAACCAATTTGGAATAGTTGAATCATAAAAAAAAGACTCGTAATTGTTTAATAATAATTAGTAAATCATAATTGTAAAGAATAAATTAATAATAATAATAATAATAATAATAATAATAATAATAATAATAATAATAATAATAATAATAATAATAGTAAAAATGAAAACACTAATTAAAATGTAATAGATAATTTTAATTTTTAAAATTGACTATTTTAAAACAAATAATAATCTGATTTGAGTATTTGCTTGTACATTAAATTATGAGAAATCATTATTTATTCAACTGATTTATTACAAGCAATTTAATATTTTTTTTTAT
>SEYY01008548.1:25000-30000 GCA_009176605.1 Armadillidium nasatum | reverse complement strand
TACATCATATATCATTAGCTCTGCTAACAAAGTTGAGCACTGCAATTATAAATAAGAATTGATAAATATAGAGGAACTATTTCACACTATATTTAATAATAAATGAGTTCTATGATACAATTGTAAAAATATAATAGGGAATATAATATAGGGAGGATATTTAATATTAACTATATATTCAAGATATTAACTTGAGAGACGTTCGGCAATATTAATTTTATGTTGTGTATACTCAAAATAATATAAATTTTATTAAGTATATTATCAGACTTAACCATCTAATTAAAAAGGTCTGCTGGATTCGAAGGACCTAATAGCAGACTTAATTTATATTACTTATATATAGAAATAGTCCTTTGTTAGAATTTTATTCAGTTCTATGTATTAAAAATAAAACTTACCTGAGAGTTTATATTATTAAACTGTCAGCGAATAATGGAATTGCTAATATACCTTATGTAATACCTAAGTCGTAATTATATGAGATTATATAATATATATTATAATATACCCTTATTATAAGGTGACTATATTACCGAGTATATGTCAGATTAATGGAGTAAGAATATACCTTTATATAATATATAGTTAGTATATAGTATAATGTGACTGATATGTACTGACGGAAATGTTAATGGAGAAGTATATATCCGAAGCGATTTCCTTTTGTATACCCGTGGCCTAATGAAAAACGCATAAGACTATCATGCTAAAGGTCGCTGGTTCGAGTCCAATAACATCTTAAAGGTTGCTGGTTCGAGTCCAATAGCAAACTTTAATTTTCTATTTAGAAATAGTTTGTGAGAGTTTAGCAGACTAAAAACTCTCTGTGTTAATATTAGATTAATATTATTTATTAATAATATAAATATATAATATAAATATAATAATATATATATAAATATAATATATAGTATACTATAAATTACATATATAATATATAATAATAATATTAATATAATGATATATAATATTAATATCATAATAGTAATATGATATAATATATTATTAATATTAATAAAATATATATATAAAATGTATATATACATTATCAATATTTTCGTTGAATATATAATAGAACTAAGTATAGAACAAGAACTGAATTAGGATCAAGGTATATATATGAGCTTCGAGAATAGCAAGAGTTTAATTTGACTCAGCTTTTGAATTTATGTAGTGCATAAGCAAAATATTTTTTTTTTTTTTTTTTTTTTTTTTTGAAGTAAGGAAAGTAGAGCAGAAAGAGAGTAGATGAAATCCTACACTAATTATGAGTAGCTAATATTTACCGTCCTTACCAGGCCAGTACACATGACCCTCTTAATATACTAAGGCCATCACAGTTTCAGAGTGAAGAGATACACGTATCCACTAATCAACAGTTGAAAGTCGTGATGCTTACTCCGTACTAATGTTAGTATAATATGTCTTGAGAGTGAGGGATTATGGCATATATTAATTATGTACCGTTTTAACTATTAGTATTTATAAGCGCGTATTATCACTGTAACAAAGAGCTAAAAGCGTTATACAATTTTCTTTCTCGATCAATAACAGGCTGATGGGCTCAACTGTATAATATATGTACTTAGTAACAATTCTTTGTTGTGCAATACCGTCTCTAGGGTAATTTGACTAACAAGGGATCTAAGGAAACCTAAATAAGATTCCGTACGACACAAGTTTATATTCTATTGATCTATTTATTAATAACGACTTAAGTTTCGTGTGACAATATAATGTATCTAATTATTTTTCTTAAAAAAAATTATGGGTTCAAATGCTCTAATAGCGAGCATATTTCGTGAAAAAAGAGTCTAAAATAAGTAATATTTATACTTTCTGATATTCTCAGTCTAATGTTTTTGAGTTTTTTCAAGTAATGATAGTATATATCTAGATTTTAGATGTAGATGACGAGTTAATTTAAGTAAACGTTGACTAAACAAGTACTATGTTTCATTATAAATATTATGAAATAGAACACATATAGATTTAGTATATACATTCACATTAGACAACATTATCCCGTTAATTAATATATGACTCATTGATAAATAGTAAGTAAATATAATAGACAATTAATAGATCAGTTATTGAGTATAATGATTTAATATTCGACTTTTTATGTATCATTGTACTAATGTACAAATATGTATTTACCATATTCTAATAGAGTTAAAATCAAGTTCATAAAACTTTAAGAAATATGTAAGAGAGTAAAGACATATAATAGATTTAGTAGGCTGTTAGTACATTAAATATCATTATACCAATATTTAAGAGATCACAATCAGTAGTATATATTAATATTTATCGAATGAGTATGGCTATATAACACTCAATAACACTGATAAATTAAGATATAGAAGTATACATCTAAACTACAGTAAATAAGATTCTAAACCCTTTATGACCTGATAGTAACACATATATATCAATGTATTGAATTATAAGATCCAGGATTATTATAGTGTAAAACATCAAAAAAAGCTCTAATGCTTAATGATGGGCTTTCCAGTTCACCATACAGATAGCCTCCTAAGAGGCTGGCCAAAAAAAAAAAGGTGTCACTATTACTGCAACAAATTTCTCCGCGCGAGCAGACAGTTTATAGGTGGAGTGTAATCAGATCTACTCTCTAGCAAACAGCCGTACTCCCAATACGCACACGTAAACGACCGAAATGACACGCACCGATAAGGCACAGCCTATCTGGTGAAGTTGAGAAGAGAAGGTAAATAAGAACGCGATGTGTTGCCAGACTTAACCAAGTAAAGTATATGAAATACGAATCATACTCGACCACATTTCTTGGGAGTCCAGATGAGTTGGACAGAGAAATAAGGATGAGACTGGTGTTGTAAGACTTATTCGATCAGGAATCAACGCATATTCAGTTCAAGGTCTCACGTTCACCTCCTGTCACGCGAAGAAACATCGTTCAGAGAGCATTGTCCCATTGTTAAATAGCCGAATAGTCTATCACCGAGTCAGATCGCACAGTGACGCCAACAATTCGAAGCGGGAAAGTAAAAGACCGACTGGGTAGCAGCAGGTTAGCTCAAGAGCAAAATTGTTTATCAAGATTGTACAAAGCCCCTACCGGCTCCGTCCCTTTCTTCGCGAGAAGAGCTCATTCTAGAGTGTCACTACCCCGGCATGTGATATAGTATATATCTATATCTCATAGTATATATATAGTATATATAGTACAGTATATCTAAGGGGGAGTATACTACTGCGATATGCTATATCTATCATCTAGTGATGATATCTATGCTCATACATCAATATTATCTATCTTAGTATCCTCTCTGTATTCATCAGATCTATCTATTGTATAAGCACTTGCCTTGGTGTTCAATAAGCCAAAGTTTTAATGCGTACACTCCTTCCTCTTCACGTTCCTTCTCTGACTCACGCAAGACTAAAGGTGCTCATCATCTTCGTCGAGAATGGCTTCAAATCGTAAATCAATAATGTGAAACACACAGAAAAGAGGCTAAATCGCGAATTATCAGTTACAACACAGAGGAAACATTTTAGCGAAATTTTTTGGGCCTTATGTACGTGAAGGAGTTTGTAGGGACAGACAATTTACCTAACGATTGATCAAATGTTTTCTAACGGTATGCAGTGGTATGCATCAGAAACAAACTTTTGTTTCAGGGATTATATCACACAATAAAATAAGTGCATATAATATGGTATCTTATATATACTTATATTAATATATGTAGCCTAATACTAGGTAAATATGATCATAATTATATACTGATATTAGCATAGTTTATCCTACTGACTTTCATATCACTTCTTATCGAGTATATTTATATATTCACTTACTATATAGGAATATTACTATATATAATATTAGTATATATAATGTATCCACTAAGTTCTTCAAGATAGTCTAATAATACTATAATAGTAGTATGCATATATATAGCGTACTATAAATCTATACACTATAACTTATAGTATATATTATAATCATATTAATGATATATTATTATTAATAGTGTAGTAATATATTAATTAATACACCTATTATATAATAGTATAAAGGCTATGATACTATTTACATAATCTACATCTATATCAGTCTGCTAATATATAATGATATATATATATATAGATACGTATAGTTAATATATATATAATTAGTCATCACATTATAATAATAAGAACAATATATAATATTTAATTGAGAAATGAAAAAATTAGAGAAATGCAATATAATTAAAGAATTATCATTGTGAATAAATGTGATTGATTGGCATAAATATGACAGTATTTATTATGAGTATAAAAATATTTTAATAGTATGGTGTGGCCACGAAAAAAATGAAGAGTAAATGCTAAGATTTACATAAAAAATCAATATATTCAATATTTCTTCAAATGAGCATTTTTTTATACTCGGCGAGATTTTGTAAGATTCTTCAATATGTCAGGAATGAACCACCTTTTGAAAATTCTTTGTAGGAGTGCAGTTTCAAAGTGTGTATGGAAATTAGTCAGAAAGATTAATTATCTGATTACCAATCGTGAAAGATTATTAAAATTCAAATGTCTTCTATGAAGTTTCTACCTTGAATATTCTCATAGAGAGAAAAAGAATTATTTTTTCTATATTTTTCATGTTTTTTTTGAGCTTAACAGAAAATCTTCACATATGTCTGCATATCTCTAGTTAGTGAAACTTCTTTAACACACCAAAAAAAAAAAAAAGAAAATATATTATCTTGTGTTCACTAACACATAATGCGATATTACATCGTTTAATAGCGAATTATTAATATAAAAAAAATTTTCTATAAATCTACGGCAAAAATGATCATCCGTAGTTAAAATTCACTTATATTATACTCACGGTCTCAATCAAATTATTATATATATATTTTAGAGGGAAAACTTTTCGTATTGTTATATTTGAGAGATGGAGAGTTAATAATGCTTCGTTATTATTTTTAAGCTAATGGTTATTGAATAGA
>SEYY01008548.1:12500-15000 GCA_009176605.1 Armadillidium nasatum | reverse complement strand
ATATATATATATATATATATATATATATATATATATATATATATATATATATATATATATATATATATTATATATATATATATATATATATATATATATATATATATATATATATATATATATATATATATATATATATATATATATATATATATATATATATATATATATATATATATATATATATATATATATATATATATATATATATATATATATATATATTAAAATAACTCAGTAGTCAAATAAACAATTTTGCCAAACCTTTTCATATTAACCTCCCTTTTTAAGCCGAAGTTAGAGTTAAAAAAAAAAAAAAAAAAAAAAAAAAAAAAAAAGTAAAAATCGGAAATCAGCTCTAAGGAAAGCGATAACGACCCTTTAATCGTCATACCTAACCACTCCGTTGCAAACTCATATTTTCGATCGTGACCCTCGAAAAAAACTCTCCTTTATTCTTTCTTATATTTCAAATTGAGGTGGAGAGAATATGGTTATTCATAATGGTTTAAGAATTCAATTCTTTTATTTAACAACTTCACATAATGTTCCTCTTAACTATATCACCAAGCTCGATATCATTGGTCAAACCTTATTCTCTTCTTAATTAAAGTTCTTCTTATTTTCCTTTTCTTTCTAAGCTTATAAAAAGGTAGATTTTTCGAATGATTCTTCAGAATTTTTTATCCTACCATCACAGTTGCTTGTTCTTTATAAGAAAAGTTGTTAATTCTTTTGAAGGGAGAAGGAAGGATTTAACTTTTGACTGGAAAAAAAGCCTAACGGGATTTTGATTTACAATTTCAAGTCAACCCATTCAATTCAACCTCACGCACTTTCCTGACACCGTTTTGGGGTTTTCAACCCATCGAAACTGGACTCAAGTCGGGGTAAGGGGCCTCTGTTAGGTCCCGTGAACACCTCAAAGTCGGTATCAGTGAGTTACCAGAGTTTGCAGAATTGCTACGTTCACCTCACTCTCTTTCATGACTTTTTTTTAAGGTGTAATCAGGTTAAAATCGGCTCGAATCGGGGAAAGGGGTCCGAGGGGGGTTCGTGAACCAATAAAATAATGGTCAGGAAGGTACCTAAGATTTGAACATCTCGCGCAATTCCAGAAAAGACTGTTAGGCATTTTATTCCAGTCAAAAGAGGAAATCTAACTAGTGAAGGGTATGTAATATTTTTACTGAGTGGTTCTACTCCCCTACAGGAAATCTTGAAATGATGAAGAACAGATTTTTTTACTCTTAATTAATTAATTCTTCTAATTTCCACAGACTCTTTTTTAATATCTTTTTACCTATAAATAACTACCAGGTGTTAATCATCATATACCCTAACATAACGTCACATACTTGAAGGCGCAGTTTCTAACCATTAGACTGATCCTAGTAAGAAACTTGTTAGAAAATCCCAATCCTCGAATAGAGAAGTAAAGAAAAACAAATCTATTATAAACGTTAATGCTCTTCTGAAATCCCAAGTCAATGTCTTTCTACTTTGAAATAGTTCCATACAACTGTCACTCGTATTTACATAATCTCTTCTTTTCTCAGACAATATATATATATATATATATATATATATATATATATATATATATATATATATATATATATATATATATATATATATATATATATATATATATATATATATATATATATATATATATATATATATATTTTTTTTTTTTTTTATTTTTTTTACACATCACCACCACTCACGGGCAAAGCCCTATTCAAGGAGGGGGTGCTAAAATATATATGGGGTGCTTATATATATATATATATATATATATATATATATATATATATATATATATATATATATATATATATATATATATATATATATATATATATATATATATATATGAATTGAATTAAAATAATCATAAGAATAATAAATAATAAATAATAATATTGAAAATGATTAATAACAATATTAATATTAATAATGAATTTACAATAAGTCATTATTATTATTATTATTACTATTATTATTATTATTATTATTATTATTATTATTATTATTATTATTATTATTATCCTTATTATTCTTATTATTATTTTTACAATTATCATTTATATTGCTATTTCATCCTTTTTGTATTTATTATTATTATTATCATTATTATTATTATTATCATAACTTAATCATTATTGTATTTATTATTATTATCATTATTATATATATATATATATATATATATATATATATATATATATATATATATATATATATATATATATATATATATATATATATATATATATATTATCATAATTTTTTTATTATCATAAAGGTAAATAGTATCATTTCCATTAGTAGTGGTAGTAAAAGTAGTATTCTTATTATTTTCTTTCGTTTAATTAACAGAAACAAAAAGGGAAACCTTGTTTAAGATAATTAACTGCTTTCATTTCAACAGCTTCTTAATTAGGTCTTTATAGAAAGAAAACAATAGAAACAAAAAAAAAAAACAAAAAACAAT
>SEYY01008547.1:0-31660 GCA_009176605.1 Armadillidium nasatum | reverse complement strand
TTGATCTTTCTTCATCATCTCCCACGCAACATCAGTCTATTACCCACCCATCGGACTTTGTCCTTTTATCTCCCGACTCGGGGGCTACCCCACAACTGCCTGAGCCGGCTGCTGTCAGAAGATCTTCCAGGATTTGTGGACCCCTCAGAGACTTGAGTACTCGTCTTTAGGCGGAGGTGATTGAGGTGTTTTATACGGAATCAACCAACCAGCTAAACGAACATACGAACACAGATTTGTAATATAAAAGGCTGCGTTTTTGGAGTTTGGATTATTCTCGCTAAACTCTCCGATGAAGATATCATTCTCTTGGACCTCTCCTGGGATCGTTACCCCATAACCTCGTAACCTCACGTCTTCAGGTATTATTGCTCTTATTGTATTATGTTATTATTATTATTATTATTTACACATATATATTAGTTGTTTATTGTTTATTGCAGAAATAAAAGCCTGACTTCCTCTTAGTTGTCATTGCCAAACAGAATCTATTCTTCTCTTTGATTTCCTTTCTGGTCGTTCTATAGCAGCTGTTATAGACACCATAGTTCTTCCTTTAAATCTATTAATAGTGGTGTTCCTCAAGGATCTGTCTTATCCCCAACTCTCTTTCTACTTTTCATTACTGACCTTCTCTCTATTATTTTATCTCCTATCCACTTCTATGCTGATGATTCCACTCTTCATTACTATTTTCAATTTGAAAAGCGTCCCACTCAACAGAAGTTGAAAGACGCAAGGAAGGTAGCCTTGGAGCAGATGACCTCTGCCCTCTGATCTATCTCGCATTTCAAATTGGGGAAGAGAAAACATGGTCGTTTTCAATTGCCACCAAAACTCAATTCCTCCATCTCTCTACTCGACACAATCTTCCACACAACTATATCTTCTTTGAAAACACTCAACTTAAACCTTCATCTCTCCTTAATATTCTTGGTATTTCTTTTTCTCGTGATCTTTCTTGCAAAGATCATATTTCCTCTCTTTATAATAGGTTAGGTGTTCTGAGGCGCCTCCAGTATTTCTTCATACCACCCCAGTTCTTTCTCTGTATAGGGGTGTTGTTCGCCCTTGTATGGAATACGCCTCTCATATCTTGGGTGGTTCCACACATACAGCTCTTCTTGAAAAGGTGGAGTCTAGGGGTTTTCGTCTTAGCAACTCTCCTGCTCTCACTAATTCTCTCCAGTCTCTTTCTGACTGTCGAATTGTTGCGTGACTCTCTCAATAATTTCGCTATTACAATGGACACTGCTCTTCTGAACTCTCTCGTCTCATACCTCTCCATTGAGAAGAGCTCGTGCGACTCGCCTTTCTACACAGTCTCATCCTTTCTCTGTCCAACTCTTGGATCCCAAATTTAACCGCTATGCTCAATCTTACATGTACTCTACTGGTAAAGTCTGGAACACACTCCCATTATCTGTTTTCCCAACTTCCTATGACTTGCAAGCCTTCAAACGCCGTGTATCAGGTCATGTCGGCCTTTGATTTGACCAGGTTCCGACTTTCCTCCTGACTCTAGTGGAAATTTTAGGAGGCCTCTGGCCTTTGCCCATCAGATTTGAAATAAAAAAAATATATATATATATATATATATATATATATATATATATATATATATATATATATATATATATATATATATATATATATATATATATATATATATATATATATATATATATATATATATATATACTAATAAAATAATCTTATGTTTTATTTCGTAATAAGTCCCTAATATCTTCACCTTTCAACAGAAATTTGTTCTAAAACAAAAAAAAAATAAAAGACGATAAAATGAGGTTCCCAGTACTTAAAATGAAGAAAGAAGTTAACAAGAATCCAATCTTTTGACTCCTATACCAGGGAGTACTTATTCAAGGGAGATAAGAAAACAATATAAGGTAAGATAGAACAAAATCAAAAGACCTATTTTTTTGGTTGGTTGTAAGATCAATCATATTCCTTTTTAATAATATATTATAAAACTGCTCATTTTTTAATTAACTGTTTAAAATATCTTTTTTTCAAATCCCCAGGATGTTAAATTATTTGTATTTTTTACAATAAATGATTCAAAAAATTTCCTACTGTCACTATTGTTTCATGGAACCATCTATTTAACAAAATTCATATCGATCGCTTAATCATTTTCAATTATATGTTGATATAATACGAGTTTTTGTCATTTCTCAAATTATAACCATGCTGATACGAACGTCTTTTCAAATCATGTTTCACCAATATATTTTTCCCAACAATTTTGGCAATTTATTCTGTAAATACCTGTATTGTTTGTTAAATCTTTAAGTTAAAGATTAGATTAAAAAATTTTCTTAATAGCATTAGATAATGACTGTAGAAATGAGATTGTATTTAAGAAAATTCTATTCATTTGCTAATTAAAGTGGAAAGGAAAGACAATTCTTTCATTACAAAAAGATTCCTTTACAACATTATCATGGTAAAGATATTTTTTCCTTAACTTTGAATAAAGTTTTATTTATAAAAATATTCATTTAATATAATGATTTGAAAGTGCTTTTATGAAATTTAACCTATTTAGAAGGGAAGTGGGGGCTCTAAGATACTGCGCAGTAATGCTTCCTATTTCTGCATGGAAAGAATAAATAGAGCACTACTGTATATATGAGTTAGATACCAGAAAAAATTGGACGGGAAATTCTTACATTAATTTGCTTATGGAAGTATTTGAAATAAAATTCAACTTTTCGGATATTAGTTGTCAAAGTGACAAAAAATGGTGGCATTATGATGATCACGTTTTTGCTATCCTCACTGACATTTTAGATCCACAAACTTTACTTGATAATTTAAATAATAAAATCCCTTCTATAAAGTTTACTTTGGAGAAAATAATAAATCAAATTACCTTTCCCTGATATTCTGATTTCTAATTAATAATAAAAACTCCCGTCCTGTTTTTCCCCTTATTCCATAAGCCAATATCATATAACTAATATTTCCTCTGGTTTTCTATTCATTATTTCCATACAAAACTGGAATCATTATAGTACAATAACTTAAGAGCCCTAAATTTCTTTTCTCTCTTTCCTTATAATTGAGTCAAATTTAATTATAAGCCCTTTTAAATCACTTATATTTGAAACAGGGTTGGAAATTTTTTTTATATTTTTATATGAATTTTTTTTTTTTAAAAATCATGATTTTTTTATAGTTTTTTTATATTTTAGTTACAAGTCTTTGTTATTAGAACGCTTGTTCGACTAAGTAATAATTAAAAGGTAAATATAATAAATAAATAAATAATTTGTTAATTAGCTTAAGTAGGCTAAATTATAATTTTTCTAAAAGTAAAAGCTATTTTACAATCATGATTTTTATATAAAAATTTTTTTATATGAAAATGACGAAAATGCGACTGATAGAACCAATTAGATGTATTTAAATTTTAAAGAAAACAAATAAACTCATACTGATACAGGTGGAAAGGAGGCCAGATCATTCAGAATTCTCAAAGATTTGGAGCAATTGATTAGGGAACCTACATACTTTTCAGATTGTCCTAACCAGTTTTTCAACACACTTGATTTAAGTTTCACCACTACAGGGTAGTGACATAAATACACTATTTACCCTCCTATCGGTAACTCTGATCATAATCTTAGAGCTCTTAATTATACTGCTTTCTCTCCAACAGCTCCACCATGTTCTAATCGTACTTTCTGGCACTTTAATTGGGCTAATTGGAGGCACTGTGCAGCTTCTTTGCTAATTACTCTTGGAATGAATCTTGTTTTTCTCGAAAGTTGCTTCAATCTCTGCCGAAAAGGTAGGGGCCGTAATCGCGAAAGGGATGAGAAGGTTCATTCCATCTTCAACTAAATCTTTTTCTCCTCAAAAGCCATGGTTCGAAGATACTTGCTCTCGTTCCATTCATGAAAGAGACAGTGCTTATCGTGCATGGAAAACCTCTAATTCTCCAATCAATCTTGCTAACTTTCATTCAGCTTGGAATTGTTGTGGGGGATATTGTTCGATGGGCCAAGCGTGCTTTCACCAAAAGGAAGTGCGCTGACCTCTTTGATTCTCCTACTAATAAAAATTTGCGGCCTCTTGTCAAAAACATCTCTAAACTTCTGCAAATATGCCTTTCCTCCTCTTATTCGTCCTGACTGTTCTGTTGATAATACCCCTTCTGAAAAGCAAATCTCTTTGGTCTCCTTTTTTCCTCCAATTCAACATTCAACGATTCCGTCTCTTGACCCTCTGTCTCTGCGACGTGAAGTTGGTGCACTATCTCTTTTCTATAGGTAATACAATGGTAGCTGCTCGAGGGAACTGACCCTCGCATTCCACCACCATTAAGTCGACCTCGTAGCTCAAAGGAATTTTGTGTGAGTATAATAAACCCCAGGCTTTTACGTTGTGGTGCCTCCTCCTTTCCAGCCACTTCTGTTCTGTGGAACTCTCTGCCATCATGTTTTTCCTCTATTTAAGGCTTCTGTCTGCGTCCACATAAGAAATTTGCGTTAGTCGGGATTAGGTGGGTTTCTCTTTTATTTTTTTATTTCTGCCCGCCCTTGAAAAGGGCTTGGCCCGTGAGCGGTGGTAATCTTTAAAAAATCTTCGAAAACTTACAACCAAAACCCTTCATGTGTTCTAAACACTTTTGGTGTTCCTTTCACTGTGACCGTTCTTGGAAGGATTGCATTATTTCACCTTCTAAAAGGTTGGGAATCCTAAACCGCTTTCAGAATTCTTTCAGATAATCCCAGTTGCCTTGTCTTCATAAAGGTGTCATTTGTCCCTGAATGAATTGCCTCAAACATCTTGGATGGCTATGTTCACACAGTGTTCCTTGAAGAAGCAGGACTTTTAATCTGTTTCCAGTTCCTTTTACACATCAAATTGTTTGCACCAATCACTTTATATTATCGTTATTTCTACGAACGTTGCTCAACTGAGCTCCCCAGACGAGTATCTTCTCCATTAAGAGGGTATCATGCGACAAGCATTTCTAAAGTCTCATCTTTTGTCTGACCAAATATCTGGTCTCAAACTTAACCGTTATGCACAATCTTACATGTATTCCACTGTAAGATCTAGAACACACAATCAGTATCAATTTTCTCAATTTCCTATAACTTTTACCCTTTCAAATGACGTGCATTGGGACATGCAGGCTTCTAATTTGCCACCGAGATTTTGATTTCTCCCAACAATGGTGGAAATTGTTGTCTTTAGCCTTTTTTTTACATATATATATATATATATATATATATATATATATATATATATATATATATATATATATATATATATATATATATATATATATATATATATATATATATATATATATATATATATATATATATAAGGTAAAAAAAAATATGGAAACAGAAAGAAATAATGAATAAATAAGACAGATGTCTTTTAGGGGAGGTAGGTCGAAGAAGGCAATTCTGACTTTCGTGTGTTACGCGTGATAGATAACTTATAACGTAGGTTGGAAGTCGGTTTTTTTATGATCAACATTCTGGGATTGCTAAAGTGAAGTTTGTCAGATCCTACAGATTTTCATAAATAATAAATTGTTGGTGTCGGCCGATCAGGTGTACCTGTGGGCAAAGTGGCTATGTTATTTAATGTATCACCAGGTACAATATTCAAGTTTATGAGTGCATAATGTTTCCGGAAAAAATCATTCGATAAACACCAGCGAGGGTAAGTCGAAATTGAGTGACAGAGAATTGCAGAGAATTATGACTTTCCCTACCCTCGCCCTCAAAAAAAGAAAAAAGAAAACAACTGCAAAGGTTACTTTTGAGTTGAATATCATTCTTGCAAACTCTGTTTCAACAAAAACAGTGAGTAGGGAACTCCACAGGCTGAATTTTCATGGGCGTGCTACAATCGCCTAACTTTTTTTAAAACTATGTGACCGACATAATTTGGAAACAATGGTTTAAAAAAATTTTTTATAAGCTGTCTATCAGTGGAAGACAGTCTTTTAGTTAAATGAATCGATCTTCAGTTTCCAATCTTCGGCTAAGTTTACGTGTGTAGACAGAACACCATTTCAAACCTATGATCAGGTCTGACTTTTGCCATGAGTAAAGCATGGAGAAATTTCTGTCATGGTTTAGGCTGCCATATCATAGTATTCTACAGGCCCAATAATCACTATAAACAATACTGTAACTACTAAGGATTATGTGTGCATTTTGGGTGACCAAGTTAATCCTCAAGTTATCCAATCGTGGCTTGTTGGGCATGCAGATGAGGTTTCACATTTTCCGATGTCTCCACAATCGCTATTTCTTAATTTCATAAAACCCCTGTGGTTAATATTGAAGAAAAAGAGTTCGGTACCTATATTGGCCAAAAGTATCACTATAGGACTTTGGTTTAGTTTTGCATAAGGAATGGTATAGCATATCATTATGCACGATGAAGGACTTATACATGTCCATTCCCAGAAAAATTCTGGTGGTTATGAATTTAACAATTCCAAATATAAATATAAATAAAATATATATAAAAATATAAAAACAGCACTTACCAGCTGTTTTTTTTATTTTTATCTAACTCTTGTAAATAAACACTGTATTTTAAGAGTCCGAGTCTAACTCATTGGTTTATGCATTTTCTTCGCACATTAAGAACTATTTCACTCCCCAATCTCAGTAATAAGTCTAAGATATATAGTATATATATATATATATATATATATATATATATATATATATATATATATATATATATATATATATATATATATATATATATATATATATATATATATATATATATATATATAAATTAACCACAGGTGAGGTAAGTTGGGTTGATTTATGATCTAATGGTTGCAAAAGATGAAAAGTAAGAAAAAAAATATACCAACCAACAAATCTACTTCGGGCAGAGGGAATTAAGATCACGGTTATGAAAAGTGGAGTAAAATACTGGACTTACTTTTCCATTATTTGTCTCTCCATAATATTATTAAATCAAACCTGAATACAGTGAACATTTTAGGAGTATAGGAGACTGGTTCCTGAATCTACAAATAAACTCAGCAAAATAATAAAATCAAAAGGTGAGAAAATTATTTTACTAAACTTACTTTGATCTCGAATTAACTTTTTCTAACTCACTGTGTTTGGGTATAAATTAATATTCAATTATCATCATATTTTATACGATACCTCAGTTTTCTTGGTTAACTTTATTTTTGGAATTGGGGACAATTTCCTCCAAAGTAATCTTAATCTAAGATTATTAATACCTTTAGAAACCTACCAGAGTTGGATTGACTGAGGTAATAAAAATATTCATACAAAAGTATTTTTTATCGTAATACGGATGGACACGAAAAATTGCTATTTTAAAGGTTTACAATTTACGGCAATGTGTATTATTAACCTAATTTCAATACTCACACATCACAACAAAAATTGTGAAAGCCTACATACAACAAGGAAAAAATTAAAAAGTAGGGTATATGGATAATAAGTATGATGATATTTCAAAACTGATTGTCTCTGGTGGAAATCTCGGACTTACTATAGTTAGACTTGACTTTAAAAAACTTCTGAGTTTGGCTAATAAGCTGAAAACGAATTTCAATAGTAAAAAGTGTAAAGTAATTCACACTTGTAACACAATTAAGGATATTCTTTATGGAATGAATGCAAAATGGTGAGAGTTTTTTGACAAGGAATTTGACATAGGTGTAATTAATAATAAAATTTGAAATGATAGTGAAATACTTGGTAGCTTGAAATAAACTTTAACGCAACCTTAAAGATTATAAAAATGTAACGCTGCTTAAAGCAGTTAAGAAATTAACAATTACAATACTTTGAACGTTTAGACTCCTTTCTTAATAAAGAAAATTAAAGCTTGAATCAATAAAAAGAGGAAAATTCTTTTTGAAAAAGCATGGAAAAATATGATTAAAAACAAAAATTTGGAATGGAAATAATATTCCCTAAGAATTCGACAGGAATCTGAAGAGGATAACATAAGAATTCAAAGAAATTACCGCAACAATTCAAACAAAATTAAAATGGTATAAATAATACATAGGATGCTAAAAATAATCTGTTGAAATACATACATAGTATTTGAAGAAATGAGAGAAAATATGCAAATATTAGACAGAGAAGAGAGAAACATTCTTGAATGAAAAGGAGAATCGCCATTCAAAAGAGAGAGCTATTAAACATTCAAGAAATCCCCATGGTTCATCGGGGCCATAAAATTATCGAAATTAATAATTTAGGAATTCATAACCATAATGCTGCTCTCGTGAAGCGGTACGAAAGGACAAATGCCCACACAAAAGCAATGTATGTAAGACTAATAACGCCAAGAAATGGCAAGGCACATCTAAGCTTACAAGAGAGAAATGGAAGAAAAACACGAAGTTTAACTATATATACTATATATATATATATATATATATATATATATATATATATATATATATATATATATATATATATATATATATATATATATATATATATATATATATATATATATATATATATATATTAAAATAAGTGGTGTTTATAGTACAAATTTAATCTGAAAAAATAGAATACATAATGACTGAAAACCAATTACCTTGATATTGATGAATCCCCTTTAGAGAACTTTTGGATCACAATTAATTCAGGTACCAAGTATGTTCTAACAAGAAATTCGATTGCCTTTTCTTCCTCTTCTCCTGGTTCATTCCATTCTATATTTAAATTATCAATGTTTCCAGATTCTCCCCAATGCTTTATGTATATATATATATATATATATATATATATATATATATATATATATATATATATATATATATATATATATATATATATATATATATATATATATATATATATATATATATATATATATATATATATATATATATATATATATATATATATATATATATATATATATATATATATATATATATATATATATATATTTTTTTTTTTTTTTTATTTCACCTCTGGTGGGCAAAGGCCAGAGGCCTACTAATGTTCCACCAGAGTTGGGGGGAAAGTCGGGAACATGGTCAAATCAAAGGCCGACATGACTTGATACACGGCGTTTGAAGGTATAAGTCAAAGGAAGTTGGGAAAATAGATGAAGGAAGTGTGTTCCAGACTTTACCAGTTGAGTACATGTAAGATTGAGCATAGCGGTTAAGTCTGGTGTCAGAGAGTTGGACAGAGAAAGGATGAGACTGTGTAGAAAGACGAGTCACACGAACTCTTCTTAATGGAGGAGGTATGCGACGAGAGAGTTCAGAAGAGAAGTGTCCATTGTAATAACGATAGTATAGAGAGAGTGACGCAACATTTCGACGGGCAGAAAGAGATTGGAGAGAATTAGTGAGAGCAGGAGAGTTGATAAGGCGAAAAGCTCTAGACTCCACCTTTTCCAGGAGAGCTGTATGAGTGGAACCACCCCAGATGTGTGACGCATACTCAATACAAGGGCGAACAACACCCCTATACAGAGCAAGCAACTGGGGTGGTGTGAAGAAATACTGAAGGCGCCTCAGAACACTCAACCTCTTAGAAGCTTCTTTAGAAAGTGAGGAAATGTGATCTTTCCAAAAAAGATCACGAGAAAAAGAAACACCCAGAATATTAAGGAGAGATGAAGGTTTGAGTTGCGTGTTTTAGAAGAAGATATCGTAGTTGTGTGGAAGATTGTGTCGAGTAGAGAGATGGAGGAATTGAGTTTTTGAGGCATTGAAAATGACCATGTTTTCTCTGCCCCAATTTGAAATGCGAGATAGATCAGAGGTTAGTTGCTCCAAGGCCACCCTCCTTGCCTCTATTAACTGTTGCTGGGAGGGGCGCCTTTCAAAATGAAAAGAGTAATGAAGGGTGGAGTCATCAGCATAAAAGTGGATAGGAGATGAAGTAATAGAGAGAAGGTCATTAATGAAAAGCAGAAAAAGTGTTGGGGATAGGACAGATCCTTGAGGAACACCACTATTAATAGATTTATAGGATGAACGGTGGCCGTCTACAACAGCTGCTATAGAACGACCAGAAAGGAAATCAGAGAGAAGGCCACAGAGAGAAGGATAGATTCCGAAAGAGAGAAGTTTGGATATCAAAGCTTTTTGCCAGACTCTATCGAAAGCCTTCCAAATGTCCAGCGCCACAGCAAAAGATTCACCGAAATGCCGAAGAGCGGAGGACCAAGAGTCAGAGAGAAGGGAAAGAAGATCCCCAGTAGAGCGTTTCTTACGAAAGCCATACTGGCGATCTTAGATAAGATTAAATATATATATTAAACTTTAAGAAAAAATTCTCTATGAATTTCAGTTAAAGTTTAGTTATCAAACTGTATGGTGTAAAGAACCTAAATTTTAATTATTTAAGGTATTGCAAACAAAATATAAATATATATATTAAAGTATACATATTACATAGGCTAGGTGGATAGAGATTTTCATAGACAAAACGTAGAAAAGCCCCTTTTGAATTTGCGTTTAAATTGAAACTATAATGACTATTTTCTAATGAAATTCGTCGAAGAAAGTTGCCTATTTTAAACATATAACTTATCACGTCGTTATTTAATCAATTTTTAAAACAAATTTCGTTTTTCCTGTAAAACTTTTATCAATAAAATAAAAACGAATATAAGAATATTTGTGATTATCAAAATAAGCCATTGTTATTTACGAAGCCATTTAAAATTATTTTACTTTTTTGCGGCAATATTATGGATTCCTGATTGTTCTAAATTTATAATATTGATCTAAATTCCTAAGTAATACTTTTAGAATGTTACAAACCGTATTTACAGACTCAATTTCAGAATAAACCAATACTAGTTAACTTTTAACTAGATTTGTCATATATATATATATATATATATATATATATATATATATATATATATATATATATATATATATATATATATATATATATATATATATATATATATATATATATATATATATATATATATATATATATATATATATATATATGAGGTGGGTGCGTAAGTTTGGAACTTTAGAGCGCAACTTATTACGAAATTGTTGGAGCACATGAGCAAGAGCAAGAGCAAGAGCAAGAGCACAAAAAAAAAAAAAAAAAAAAAAAAAAAAAAAAAAAAGGCCAAATTTTAATTTTATTTTAGTCAATTATTGAAATATATGAATATTTATTGATTTTCGAATAAGAATCCGAATCCAGCTAATTTTGAATTTCGCGAATCCGAATCCATTCAATTTTGGAATTCTCAAATCTGAATCCAAATCCGAATCCGGCTGTTTTTGGAATTTTCCGAATCCGAATCCATGAAAAAGTCGCCGAATCCGGATTCGGATTCACCCATCACTTATATATATATATATATATATATATATATATATATATATATATATATATATATATATATATATATATATATATATATATATATATATATATATATATATATATATAGGTGACAAGATAGTTTGTAAAAATTATAGGGGGTTTAGTCTGCTGAGTGTGATAGGAAAGATTTATGAGAACGTGTTAGTGACGAGAATGAAAGAAATGACAAGTGAGGGAATGGGTGAGAAACAAGGGGGTTTAAGGAAGGTAGAGGATGTGTGGACCAGGTATTCACACTGAGATTGATTACAAAGAAATTGTGTGAAAAAAATAAAATGGGGAATGTATGTTTTCTAGATCTGGAAAAAGCATACGATAGAGTATGCAGGAGGAAGTTATTTGAAATATTAATGGAAAGGGGGTTGAAAGGGAAATTACTGAAAGGGATCAAAACTTTTTATGCGAATTGTAGATCAAGAGTGAGGGTGAAGAGGGAACTCTCGGATTGGTTTAACATAGCAGTGGGATTGAGACAGGGATGTGTAATGTCGCCATGGTTATTTAATTTACTGATGGATGGTGTAGTTAGAGAAATGGAGAGAGAAGGGAAGGGTTTAAGGTTGAGAAATATAGAGGGTGAATTGGATGTGAATGTTTTACTTTTTGCAGATGATGCGGTGTTGGTGGAAGAATCTGGAGAAAAGTTGAGAATACTGGTGAGAGTTGGAGAGGAATTGTGCAAACATGAAATTGAAAGTCAATCTTACAAAAAGTAAAGTTATGAGGATTGGAGATGGGGATGAGGAAATGTGGTGAGAGGAATGAAGGGGGGTGTAGAAATGGAGGGAAGGAAACTTGAGGAGGTGGATGAATTCTGGAAGATAAGGGTGAGACGGAAAAAGAAATAAAGAATATTGAAACATGGATGATAAGTGCTCGGTTGAGGAAAAGTTTGAATGTCTTTGAGATGAAAGGCTTGAGAGAGATATGTAAATTGAGAAGGATTGATAGGATTAGAAATGAAAGAATAAGGGAGATGTGTAAATGGAAGAAGGGTGTAATTGATAGAGAGGAGGAGGATGTGCTAAAATGGTTTGGACATATGTGAAGAATGAAAGAGAACAGAATGGTTGGCAAGGTACTTGGATCCGAGGTGGATGAGGGTAGGGGAGGGGAAGGATACGGTGGAGTGGGAGAGATTTTGGGTGGAAGAAATTTGAGTTTAGAAGAGGGTAGCAAACTTGCGGAGGACAAAATGAGATCGAGGGTGGTGGTGAAAGGGGTTGAAAGGTAAGAATGGGGATGTTTGTGAGGGAATTGTGGGAATATATTTTACACATCACCATCACTCACGGGCAAAGCCCAATTCAATATATACCAAAGGATATATATATATATATATATATATATATATATATATATATATATATATATATATATATATATATATATATATATATATATATATATATATATATATATATATATATATATATATATATATATATATATTTTAATATCTCCAAAGGTGGGAAAAGGCCAGAGGCCTAAAAAGTTCCAAAGGAGTTGGGAAAGATCTATCCTGGTCGATGGTGGCCGACGCATACAGATACACGGCGTTTGAAAGTATGCAAGTCAAAGGAAGTTGGGAAAACAGATAAAGGGAGTGTGTTCCAGACTTTACCGGTAGAGTATATGTAAGATTGATTACATCGGTTAAGTCTGGGGTCGGAGAGTTGGACAGAGAAGGGATAAGACTGTGTAGAAAGGCGTTTCGCACGAGCTCTTCTCAATGGAGGAGGTATGCGACGAGAGAGTTCAGAGCAGTGTCCGTTGTAATAGCGATAGTAAAGAGTGAGTGACGCAACAATTCGACGAGCAAAAAGAGATTGAAGAGAGTTAGTAAGAGCAGGAGAGTTGAAGAGACGAAATGCAATAGACTCCACCTTCTCAAGGAGAGCTGTATGTGTGGGACAACACCACATGAGATAAGCATACTACATGCAGGGGCGAACAACACCCTTATACAGAGCAAGCAACTGGAGTGGCGTGAAGTAATTCTGAAGGCGCCTCAGAACACCCAACCTCTTAGAAGCTTGTTTAGAAAGAGAAGTAATGTGACCTTTAAAAGAAAGATCACGAGAAAAGAAACACCAAGAATATTAAGAACAGATTAAGGCTTGAGTTGTGTGTTTTCATAGAAGATATAGTTGTGTGGAAGATTGTGTCGAGTGGAGAGATGAAGGAGTTGAGTTTTTGAGGCATTGAAAACAACCATGTTTTCTCTGCCCCAATTAGAAACACGAGAAAGATCAGAGGTTAGTTGCTCCAAGGCTACCCTTCTCGAGTCTATGAACTGCTGTTGGGAAGGACGTTTTTCAAACTGGAAGGAAGGAGTCATCAGCATAGGAGTGGATAGGAGATGAGGTAATAGAGAGAAGGTCATTAATGAAAAGTAGAAAAAGTGTTGGGGATAGGACAGAACCCTGAGGAACACCACTATTAATAGATTTAAAGGATGAACGGTGGCCGTCTACAACAGCTGCTATAGAACGACAGGAAAGGAAATTAGTGAGAAGATCACAGAGGAGAAGGATAGATACCGAAAGAGGGAAGTTTAGAAATCAAAGCTTTGTGCCAGACCCTATCGAAGGCTTTCGATATGCCCAGCGCCACAGCAAAAGATTCACAGAAATGCGAAGAGCGGAGGACCAAGAGTCAGAGAGAAGGGAAAGAAGATCACCAGTAGAGCGTTTCTTACGAAAGCCATACTGGCGATCAGAGATAAGATTAGAAGAATTGAGATGTTTCCAAATCTTTCTGTTAAGGATAGATTCGAAAACTTTTGAGAGAACGGAGGTCAAAGAAATAGGACGGTAGTTGGAGGGTTGAGAGGGGTCCCCCTTCTTCGGCACAGGCTGAATGAGCGCACGTTTCCAGCAAGAAGGGAAGGTTGAAGTAGAGAGACAAAGACGAAATAGTTTACCAAGGCACGGTGCAAGCTCGGAAGCGCAAGTTTTGAGAATCACAGGAGGAATACCATCGGGACCGTACGCCTTCTTAGTATTAAGCTCTGAGAGAGCAGAAATCACATCTTTTGAAGAAATTCGAATTTTAGGCATAATTGAGTTAGAGGGGGTTGAAGGAGGAGGAATAGCTCCGGAATCGTCTAAGGTTGAATTAGAGGCAAAGGTTTGAGCGAAGAGTTCAGCTTTAGAAGAAGGTAAAACAGCAGTTAGTGCCGTCGGAAGATAATAAAGGAGGGAAAGAGAAAGAAGCAAAGTTAGAGTTGACATTTTTTGCAAAATGCCAAAATGCCAGAAAGAACGTGAAGATGAGGAACCAGAAAGATTTTTGCATTTTCTACGGAGAAATGAGTTTTTAGTGTTACGAAGGATAGATTTTGCACGATTCCGGGATGAAATATAAGTAGCGTGAGTTTCTGGAGTTTGAAGACGACGGTAATCAATGAAGACAACATCCCTGCGGCGGATAGCAGTAGAACAGGCAGAGTTAAACCAAGGTTTGTTAGGTTTAGAAGAAGGGAAAGAATATGGAATGTACACCTCCATGCCCGAGAGAATCACCTCGGTAATGCATTCTGCACACTCCGAGGGACACCTCCCACGAAAGCAATAATCATTCCACGGGAAATCGAAGAAGTACGACCGCAAGTCCGACCAGGTTGCGGCACCGAAGTGCCACAAACGTTTCCTTTCAATAGAAGGGGGTCTATCCTGTGGAAGACTTGAAGAGATAGAAGAGGATACAGAGATAGGAAGGTGATCGGAGGAACCCAGAGGAGAAAAGAGTTTAACAGTATAAGGAGAAGGATTATAAGTTACTAAAAGGTCTAGAATGTTGGGTTCATCTCCAAGAAGATCAGGGATACGAATAGGGAGCTGCACCAACTGCTCAAGGTCGTTTTGGATAGCGAAAGGGAAGGCACGTTCACCAGCTATATCATGAGAACTAGAAGAAAGCCATTGGCGGTGGTGAACATTGAAATCACCTAATATGATGATTTCAGAGAAAGGAGAAGAAGAGAGAATGTGCTCTATTTTGGAGTTTAAATAGTCGAAGAATTTAGGATAGTCAGTAGAATTATGAGATAAATAAACTGAATAAATGAATTTAGTCGTAGAATGGCAAGAGAGCCTAAGCCATAAGGTGGAAAATTCGGAAGACTCCAAATTAGAGACACGAGAACAAACGACATCGTTGCGCATATATGCACAACAACCGCCTAGGTATATATATATATATATATATATATATATATATATATATATATATATATATATATATATATATATATATATATATATATAATTTGGTGGGCATAGGCCAGAGGCCTACCAATCACCACCAGCTAGGAAACTCTCCCGACGGGTGAAATTGAAAACCAACATACCTCAATACACAGAAACTGAAATTGTGCATGTTAAATAAAGGAAGTTGGGAAAATAGATAGAAGAAATGAAATGAAAATATGAAACTGGTAGAAAGCCGTGTCGCACGAGCTCTTCTCAATGAAGGAGGTATGCGACGAGAGCTCAGAAGAGCAGTGTCCGTTGTGATAGCGATAGTATAAGAGAATGACACAAGAATCAGACGAGCAGAAAGACTGGAGAGAGTTAGTAAGAGCAGGAGAGTTGATGAGACGTTAAGCCATAGACTCCATGAGAGCTGTGAGTGGAGCCACCCCAGATGTGTGAAGCATGCTCCATACAGTGAAGAACAACACCCCAATAGAGAGCAAGCAATTCTGAAGTAATTTTGAAGGCATCTCTAAACATCCAACCTTTTAGAAGCTTGTTTAAAAAGAGAAATAATGTGATCTTTCCAAGAAAGATCACGAGAAAAAGAAACACCCAGAATGTTAAGGAGAGATGAAGGTTTGAGTTGTATGTTTTCGAAGAAGATATCATAGTTGTGTGAAAGATTGTGTCGAGTAGAGAGATGGTGGAATTGAGTTTTTTGATTCATTGAAAATGACCTTGTTTACTCTGCCCCAATTTGAAATGCGAGATAAATCAGAGGTTAGTTGCTAAAAGGCAACCCTCCTTGCGTCTATTAACTGTTGTTAGAAGGGGCGCCTTTCAAAATGAAAAGAGTAATGAACGGTGGAGTCATCAGCATAAGAGTGGATAGGAGATAAAGTAATAGAGAGATGATTAATGAAAAGCAGAAAAAGTGTTGGGGAAAGGACAGATCCTTGAGGAACACCACTGTAATAGATTTATAGGATAAACGGTGGCCGTCTACAACAGCTGCTAAAGAACGACCAGAAAGGAAATCAGAGAGAAGGTCACAGACAGAAGGATAGATTCCGAAAGAGGGAAGTTTGGAAATCAAAGCTTTGTGCTAGACTTGTCGAAAGCTTTCGATTTGTCCAGCGGGACAACAAAAGATTCACCAAAATGTACAAGAGCGGAGGACCAAGAGTCAGAGAGAAGGGAAAGATGATGATCAGTAGAGCGCTTCTTATGAAAGCCATATTGGCGATCAGAGATAAGATTAGAAGAATTGAGATGTTTCCAAATCTTCCTATTAAGGACAGACTCGAAAACTTTAGAAAGAACAGAGGTTAAAGAAATTGGACGGTAGTTAGAGGGTTGAGATGGGGTCTCCCTTCTTCGGTACAAGCTGAATGAGCGCACATTTCAGGCAAGAAGGGAAGGTTGAAGTAGAAAGACATAGGTGAGAGAGTTTACAAAGGGAGGGTGCAAACTCGGAAGCTCAAGTTTTGAGAACCACAGGTGGGATACCATCAGGGCCGTACGCCTTCTTAGTGTTAAGCTGAGAGAGAGCAGAAACAACGTCTTCAGAAGAAATTACAATTTTAGGCATAAATAAGTTGCAAGGGGCTGAAGGAGTAGGAACAGCTCCAGAATCGTTTAAGGTTGAATTGGAGGCAAAAGTTTGAGCAAAGAGTTCAGCTTTAGAGGAAGGCAAAACGGCAGTTGAACCGTCAGAAGATACGAGAGGAGGGAAAGGGGAAGAAGCAAAGTTAGAGTTGACATTTTTTGCAAAATGCCATAAAGGGAGAGAGGAAAAGGAACCAAAAAGATTATTGCATTTGCAACGGAGAAAAAAAAGTGTTTGGTATCTCGAAGAATAGAGTTTGCACGATTCCAGGATGAAATATAAGTTGCGTGAGTTTCTGGAGTTTGAAGACGACGATAATCCCTGAAGGCAGTATCCCTACGGTAATACAAGGGAAAAAATATGGAATGTAAGCTTCCATACCAGAGAGAATCCCCTCAGTTATGCGTTCTGCACACTCCGAGGGACCCCTCCCACGGAAACAGTAATCATTCCGCAAGTCAGACCAGGTAGTGGCACCAAAATTCCAGAAACGTCTCGTCGTCGTAGGCGGGGGCCGTTCTTGTGGAAGACTTCAGGAGACAGAACAAGATACAGAAAGGTGATCGGATGAACCCAGAGGAGGAAAGAGTTTAACAGTGTAAGGAAAAGGGTAAGAAGTTAGGAAAAGATCAAGTATGTTGGGTTCATCACTAAGACGGTAAGGGATACATGTAGGGAGATGCACCAACTGCTCAAGATTATTCTGGATAGAAAAGTGGTAGGCGAGTTCACCAGCTGGATCATGAGAAATAGATGAAAGCCAATGGTGGTGGTGAACATTGAAATCACCTAAAATGATAATTTCGGAGAAAGGAGAAGAAAGAATATATATATATATATATATATATATATATATATATATATATATATATATATATATATATATATATATATATATATATATATATATATATATATATATATATATATATATATATATATATGAACACTTTCGTCATATACCCAGCCCCCCAGCAAATGAAGTCATCCACACCCAATACAACAATACAATAAAATCATTCACCAAAGAATAGTGCAACATAATCATGTTCCATTACCCAAAAGTCAGTCCCAAGTCAACCAGTCCGATGGGCTATAAAATCATAAGCATCTCATGGAAATAAAAAATGAAGCCCTCTCAACAAACCTCTTTCACCAACGGAGAAATTGAAAATATCATTAAAATCTTAAAAAATCCAAAGCAAAGTTAACAATAACATCTTTAATGTGCTTCTTAAAAATCTAGAAGCATTTGCTCTAATAAACCTCAAAACAAATTTATAATACCATTCCATCAATGTGAGTCTGTAATCACCACACCAATTCTTATGCCCAATAAATCCCTTAAAGCCACATATTCTTTCAAACTCATACCTCTCCTATTCAATCTCAAAAGAATTTTTAAAAAAATTAAGTTTTTTAAAATTCATTTTGGACTTACCAATCTCAAACAACCAAAAACGATTTCTGAAGAAAGTACTCAACAAGTACGTTACTAACTGAATTTTCCCAATACTAGACGGATTCAACTCCAAAGCAACCGGAAAATATCAATTCATATAGGAACCAAATTTGGATAACATACAGAACTCTCACAGTCATTTAAAACAATAAATTCTGCAATCTCAAAATGAATTTATAATAAAATATGTCTGGTATAAAAGGGAACATTAATTGCAATAAAATGCTGCATTCCTTCAACCCCAATCATTCACCTCCAATCAGAAACAAAAACATTATCTATGAGAAGATATCTTAACATGATAGGGACCTAATTCTATACCGAAACTCTTACCTCTGATAACATTTAAAATTTTTCAAAACTCAACACATTGACCACAAGAGATAAAAGAAACACATCATGCTCATACTACTCACAAATTATATCCACTTCTAACCCCTACCCTCGTACTAATTTCCAAAATATAACTCATATACATACATGAACCCATCGTTATTTAACATTTCCCCCTTAGAAACAAGATCTTTCATGTCTCTCCTTCCTGAAATCAACATGGTGAAGCACAGGTTACTGACAAGCTAAATCATGACTTCACCCTTCAACCAAGAATATAAAAAAAATTTAACTAAGCTCGAAATCCATGCTGCCTTAGATCTTCATCTCAATCCCATAAAAGTGAAGAAAGCTGCAACGTATAAGAATGAACATTACCTTTACTGGAAGATATTCTGTAAATGGGGCATCCCATGAATGAACTGTAGATCTAGCATCAGTAGTAGTTGTTAGGTTTAAAGACCAAAGAAGGTTTCGAAGGACTGAAGAAGCTATTTTATAACCTTTTCTGCATTTTAAGTGAAGAGTTCTCTGAAGCACTGCAGATATTTGGGGTATGTGTTTTAATAGTGCTGCACCTTTACTCTGTGCAAGCTGAAAAAAAAGAAGTACACATTATTTCATATACTAATTTATATTCTGGCAAGTAATGGTTAAACAATTTAACAAGTTTATTTCCTTTTTTTAATACTACATAACAAAAACAAATTTTTTGTTAGAATTCTTAAAACCCATTTTCTATTTCAGATAATATATATATATATATATATATATATATATATATATATATATATATATATATATATATATATATATATATATATATATATATATATATATATATATATATATATATATATATATATATATATATATATATATAAGCTGGGTCGAAACTAATACTTTTGTCACAGTTAAAAACTTCACACTATGTGGAGACTTCAGCATGATGATTTAACACTGTGTTAAATATTTCCGTTGTGCGACCCCCCTTGCTCCTAGCTCACGAGGAGTAGGGAGAAAGTCACACAACTGAATGAAATGGAAACAGAGAAATTTTTAAAATTTTGTCTTAAAATTCGACTCTGGGAAAACTCTACCAAATAATTAATGGATTCAATATTGTATGTAATGTTCTAAGCACAGATACCCAAAGTGGCACAGTTTCACACATGAACACGCACTATATTTTGAGTACAAATTCGAACGAAGGCTTAATGATATTTTATTAGTTTCAATTTTGTGGAGTGTAAGTAATATTTCGAAGTTTGGTGTTTTGTGAGCATTTTTTTCGATAACAATGCTTTATTAAAGTATAAAATATGCAGAATACTAATATGTATATTGCTGTGTGTTGCTTAGTGATAATTTAATAACTGAAACTGTAACATGTGTTTGTGGTATTTTGTGATATACATGAAGCGCAAATGCCTTGTGTACAATTTATGTTTTTGGTATTTTGTATAATGAAATATAATTTCATATATTATATAATTATTATATGAGAAATATTATTATTTTATATAATATATATACTATTCACCACTTTTAGATTCTGCATTAAAAATTATTGAATATACATTTTTATATAATGGCTACCAAGAAATAAGACTTTTAATTCTTTGTTTGGTCAGCCATGTGAATTTCCACCCGCGATGACTCCTTCGAAAGCGCTGGCATTTACAAGCACTATCTATTTATTACTAAGAGAGAACAGATAGCCACGGCAACCGCGATTGTTTTAAAATCACTGCAAGTGATGTGATAAGCATTTTGGATAACTTATCTTTTCCCCACATAGGATTTAATGGTGCATGGCTAAAGACTGTAGGTGTAAAGATAAAATCGCAATGATTGAATAGGAATGTTTTGTGAGATAGAAAGTACGACGAAATTAACTTTGATCAATTGATAGGGAAATAACTAGTGCTAGGACAAGAACTCTATTTAGGATGGAGAGATTAGCAAGTCACACAAGTAGAAGTGTTGGTAGGGGCAGGGAAAGAGTCATTAATATAGATAGTAGTGTTCCCTCAACTGGCACAGAAGTTGTGGAAGTTATACATAATAAGGAATAGAAAAAGAAGATAGTAATATTGATGATGATTATCTTCAAAAAATTGATATTGGAAAATACAATATAAAACCTAAAGAAGGAAAGGAACATGAAGAGCACTATGTCATTATGAAAGAACCATGTAATATATACTTGACTCATGTTATTCCAGATAATTAAACAGCTCGCTGTATTTCTGTGAAAATTATAACTTTCCTAATAGACTCTGATAATATAGATTATCTCAAAGCTCTCCTGTGCGATCGTGCTCCAGCTAACACTGGTAAAGTGGTTAGAGTGCTCAGATTGACTGAAATATATCTTGAAAGAACTATAAAGTGGTTAATTTGCCTTCCCCATGCTAATGAGCTTACATTCAGGCATGTTTTTCAGATAATAGATGGGAAATCATCAGGACTACATACCTTTCAAGGCATTAGTGGGTATGAAATTCAAAAAGATTAAACTTTCGTCCAGTACACTCCAAAATTACGCAGATCCCCGAAGATACTGTTATGCAACTCAGTACAGACCAAAAATATCTCTATAACATGTGCCTTAGTATAAAACATGGACATGTGTCATCATCATTTGTCAGTAAATTGCCTAGTGTACTTCATCATTCCAGATGGCTAACAACAGCCAATTGAACCTTAAGACTATATGTATACACATAAACTCAAGGGAAAATTCTTGAAGACCTAGTAAATGCAAATTTATGCTCCACGCTGGTTCTGGATAAAGAGTCATCCGAAGGCAACTCATGGAGCCCATAATTTTTGTTATTTAATGAATCTCCTTAAGGGAACAAAAAAAATATGCAGTGATTCTGAAAGGTACACTATAACAAAACTCCTATTTTGCTCACTTTGAAAATATATTATTAGTGATGATAACACACGACCGAAAATCGATCAGGAAGTTAGCTGTGAGTTGCAAAATTCAATTAAGGGGTCAGAATACTATTGAAAGAGCATTTCAGCTTCCAAAAACACTAAACTTTAATGCAGAGGACTACTCGAACATGATCGAATGGGAGGATATGATCACTCAACCACCAATTATTTTCAACTGCTTTTCTAAAAAGGAGATTTATAACATTAAAAATGAGCTGGCTCAAAAAACAAAGTTTTCCTGCCACAGCCAAGGAGTGGAGCATGCAGTAAATATTGTAACAGTCTTATCTGAATAGAATCGGATACGAAAACAGATATTAATATATCTTAAATTCAATTTATGATATATATATATATTATATATATATATATATATATATATATATATATATATATATATATTATATATATATATATATATATATATATATATATATATATTATATATATATATATATATATATATATATATATATATTGTTTAAAAAAGTATATAATATATAGAATACACATACTTAGGTTTAAAAAATTTGTGAGTACTAATGAAGATTTAACTTTTCTTATTTATGTAAGAAAAACAGTAATTTTCAGCCGATTCTGCTGAAACTTTCAGTTATATAGATTTTTTACCGGTAAGAAAAGTCCATTTCTAGCGTTTTTCCGAGTCTATTACGGTTAAAAGTTTTTTTTTTTGTTGTTGAAATTTTACCCTTTTTTAATTGAATGGCGGTGCCAAACCACTTTTTAGAATGAGCTGAAAATTGGACTATTTATTCAAAATTAAATGGGATACAAAAGTCTCTAATAGACTTTTGTTCCCAGAGTTATAGGAAAAATGTTATAAGCCAAAAACTGACCAACTATAGAAAAAAAAAATTGTTTTGAACTAAAAAAATCCACTTTTTCAGACAAAAATTTTTTTTTAAAAAATACAACTATGACATTTCCTATTTTTGGTGTGTATAGAGGAGGGGTGGGGCTATAAATTCCTCTATGTACTTTATTCGATGACATTCGTTGGTTTTGAGATATAGCCTTCAAAAAGGTCCATTTTTGGCCAAATTTCAAAAATTCCCAAAGTTTGAGAGGCTATATCTCGCTTCAAACAAAGAGCATTTAAATATGCACTAAATGAATATTGTTGCCCTGCCCTCTTCTAAACAATATTCACAAATAAAAAAAATAGTTGGTAGCGTTTTTTATAAATAATTTTTTCCTCCAGAAGGGTACGATTTTTGCAAAAAAAAATTTCAAGTGCTTATATAACTTTTTTCTAGACGTGATATCAAAAAACCTATTCCCACCAATGCAAGAAATTGGGGCAAAGGTATTCAGTTAAATTTTCAGCTCATGTGGACCAGTGGTTTGATCCAGTTATTCATTTTTTTCAACTTTCGGTCCAAATAAGTTTCAAACCGTTATAGACTCAAAAAAATGCTCAAAATCAACTCAGAACTTCGTGAAAAAATTCACATACTTTGAAAATTTCAGCTCAATCAGTCAAATAATAAAAAAAATTTCAAACAAAATATAAGAAAATTAAGATTTTTTTTTCTTTTCTGTTTCTTTTGACCGCTCCTTTTCTGCTAGTGAATGTTCATCTTTGTGTTTTGATTTTAGATACTCCAAAAAGATTTGGTTGAAATTTTTTTACTTGTAGCACCCGGAGGTTCTCTTCTAATTTTCTGACTGCGGATGTTAACATTTAGCTATTTCGAGCCTATCCTGAAACATTGTAAAGTATTCAAATACTGCAGAAGCTGATCTTTTAGCCATATTGACTGAAAGTATAAACAAAATAATAATTTTTAAATAATGCAGCTAAATGATACAAGTTTGATACATGGCAATAAAATAACATTGATATGTAAAAATACAGGTTAAATTGATAATTTTATACCTTACATTTTTCAAACTTTACCTTAGGGTCTTACTTAAGTAAACCTGTTGAATCACTATTATGAATTAGAATATTTTTTTTTTTAATTTTTGTACTTTTTTTAATCTTTAACTATACAAAACTGTAATTTTTTGATTTTTTTTTTATGGAGAAAATGCATATAATCATTAATTTAAGTGAATGTTGGCTATTCTACTCCTTCCTTACAATTAAATAAACCTTATATCTAATTTTCTTAACCTTAAATTTCAGTGCTTTTGACCTCTTTACAAATTTTAGGAAACCCCGGCCAGAACCACGGCCCCGGCCAAATTTGGGTGACCCCGGCCCCTGCCAAATTCCAACCCCGGTCCGTCCCTATATATATATATATATATATATATATATATATATATATATATATATATATATATATATATATATATATATATATATATATATATATATATATATATATATATATTATATATATATATATATATATATATATATATATATATATATATATATATATATATATATATATATATTATATTAGTGATGACATACGCATTCGTTTCATCATCAAATTAACATTCGCATTCGCATCCGCAATTTCAAAAATTCAACATCCGCATCCGCACTTTCGAAAATTCAACATTCGCATCCGCATCCGCACTTCTCGAAAATTCGACATCCGCTTCCGCAAATTACAAAATTGACACTCGATCCGTCAGTAATATATATCATGTACAGTCGTGAACAAAAGTTCGTTCCTATTAGGCTGGAAATAAATATTTATATAAAATGGGGATCATTTCAGGTTCAGCCAAAAACAGTTCAATTAAGCCCCTCTCAATGTTTTTATTGTCGTTTTATTCAAAATAGAGCTTTTATGAAATGATTTCCATTTTATATAAATATTTATTTCCAGCCTAATAAGAACGAACTTTTGTTCACGACTGTACATCGGTTACCATCTGAATATTTTACAAATATATTAAATTTGGGATTAAAATAAAAAGAAATATTTAAGAAAACAAACTAAATGGTAATTAGGAAATGGCGTGAAAATAAATGGAAAAGTTTTGTGCATTTCAAAAAATTACTTTTAGTGGAAAGCAACATATCAATGATCTGGAAACGTAATTAAATAAATGAAAAATTAAATTCAACAAGTTGATCTACGCTAAACAAAGAGTTAACTCTGCAAATTTGAAAAAAATCGGATCTGTGGTTACAGAGATATAGAATATAAGCCAAAATATGTAATCAACGGTTATTTAGTAAATAATTAATGGAAAATTTGGAAAATCAAGAGAAACAATGTTTTGTTGTATTCGAAATTCTACAGTCAAAAAAATTGCACATTAAAAAAATGTAAGCCAACGGGATTGTTACTTTAAAAAAATCTGGTATCGGTATTGGTCAGTTTATTCAGATACCGATATCGATACTTCACTCTATCCCTAATATATATATATATATATATATATATATATATATATATATATATATATATATATATATATATATATATTATATATATATATATATATATATATATATATATATATAGTATAGTGGTAAGGTAGAAACCTATATTAAAAAGTGGTTCAGTGATAATAAAAAAATACAAATACCAAAAAACACACAAATACAAAGATCCCTCCCTTACATAACACAGAATCCTACATCACATCACCTCTCTGTGAGGACTTTGGGCACAGCTGGCGGCCATCCCGGATTTTTCTAAAAAGCATATTTGAAATATTTGAAAGATCTCTGAACGACGCCGACTGCGGCGGGCGGCTTCATTAGCGAAGTGTGGCCACCTCAGCGTGGGGTGGTCAAGGGGTGAGAAATAAAAAAAAAAAAAAAAAAAAAAAAAAAAAGATATATATATATATATATATATATATATATATATATATATATATATATATATATATATATATATATATATATATATATATATATATATATATATATATATATATATATATATATATATATATATATATTATTATAAGAAATAAAAAATAATAACAGCTTCAATTAATTTATTTTTCTGTATCTTGAAACTTCAAACGAAAATTATAAAAACTTAAGTAAAATAATATAATTATTTATATTTTTTTATATATATATATAATATATATATATATATATATATATATATATATATATATATATATATATATATATATATATATATATATATATATATATATATATATATATATGCCAGCCACATATGTCTGAAAATATTTTTAAATTTCTAGTACGTGTAGGTTTCACTCGGTATAAAATGTATAAGGCCTTAAGGAATAATGCCGATGGGAACCAGCATAAAATTGCATAGGAAACTGTTGCACATAAATATTTCTTATAGGAATCTTTGGGTTTCTATTGGAACCATGAACACCAATGTAAATTCTCATGGGACAGTTTTTGCTGGGAAAATCTTAGAGAGCTCTTATAGGATAAAAAGAATATTAAAACTATAAATATTCGAAGAGGCTGGAAGCCGCTTCAAAATATCCGTATTTAAGCTGAGAAAAAAAAAGAAATGTTTTTTTCCTAAATAAGCTTATTCTCGCGGTAAATATCTTCGGTCTATATAAATATTCTATATATATATAAATATATAAATATTCTATATATATATATATATATATATATATTATATATATATATATATATATATATATATATATATATATATATATATATATATTATATATATATATATATATATATATATATATATTAGTGATGGCATCCGCATCCGCATGCGAGGATGCGGAGCATCCGCAAAAAATCAACATCCGCATCCGCACTTCTCAAAAATTCGACATCCGCATCCGCATCCGCAAATTAGAAAATATGACATCCGATCCATTACTATATATAATATATATATATATATATATATATATATATATATATATATATATATATATATATATATTATATATATATATATATATATATATATATATATATATATATATATATATATATATATATATATATATATATATATATATATATATATATATATATATATATATATATATATATATATATATATATATATATATATATATATGCGAATTGTAGATCAAGAGTGAGGGTGAAGAGAGAACTATCGGATTGGTTTAGCATAGGAGTGGGATTGAGACAGGGGTGTGTAATATCTCCATGTTATTTAATCTATTGATGAATGGTTTACTTAGAAAAATGGAGAGAGAAGGGAAGAGTATTACGTTGAGAAATATGGAGGGTGAATGTGAAGTGAATGTTTTACTTTTTGCAGATGATGCGGCATGTGTTGGTGGCAGAATCTGGAGAAAAGATGAGAATACTTGTGAGAGAGTTTGAAGGGAAATGTGCAAACACGAGATTGAAATTCAATCCAGCGAAGAATAAAGTTATGAGGATTGGAGGTGGGGATGAGGAAATGTGGAGGGAGGAATTGGTTTGTAGAAGTGTGAGAATGGAAACTTGAGGAGGTGAATGAATTCAAATATCTAGTAATGTTGGGTGGAAGGTAAGGGTGGGACGGAAAAAGGAATAAAGAACAGAGTGGTAGAAGGAATGAAAGTATTGGGGGGCCTAAGAAAAGTATGGAAGAAAGGAAAAATTTCGAAAGAAATAAAGATAAGAATGTTTGAATGTATGTGTTCACCTTCTGTATTGTATGTGTGTGAAACATAGACGATAAGTGCTCGGTCGAGAAAAAGTTTCAATGTCTTTGAGATGAAAGATTTGAGAGCGATATATAAATTGAGAAGGATTGATAGGATTAGAAATGAAAGAATAAGGGAGATGTGTAAATGGAAGAAGGGTGTAATTGATAGAGAGGAGGAGGATGTGCTAAAATGGTTTGGACATATGTGAAGAATGAAAGAGAAACAGAATGGTTGGCAAGGTACGTAGATCCGATGTAGATAGGGGAAGGGTAGGGGGAGGGGAAGGCCGAAGTGGAGATGGATGGATGGAGTGAGAGTGATTTTGATGGAAGGAATTTGAGTTTAGACGAGGGTAGAAGATTTGTGGAGACAGAGATGGAGGGAGGTGGTGAAAGCGTTGAAAGGTAAGAATAGTTATGTTTGTAAGGGAATTGTGGCGGGCACCACCTCACGAAAGTGGGAAAGGTGATAGTGATATATATATATATATATATATATATATATATATATATATATATATATATATATATATATATATATATATATATATATATATATATATATATATATATATATATATATATATATATATATATATATATATATAATTAACATCCATCCGCATCCGCATCCGCATCCGCATCCGCATTTTCGAAATTTCAACATCCTCATCCGCATCCCTATCGGCATTTTCGAAAATTCAACAACTGCATTCATCTGCACTTTCGAAAATTCTACATTCACTTTTGCATCCGCACTTTCGAAAATTCAACATCCGCATCCGCATCCGCATCCGCATCCGCAAAATTCAACATCCGCAAATCCGCATCCGCATCCGCATCCGCAAATTGGAAAATATGACATCCGATCCATCACTAATATATATATATATATATATATATATATATATATATATATATATATATATATATATATATATATATATATATATATATTATATATATATATATATATATATATATATATATATATATGAGATTGAATATCGACGACAGAACTAAAAGCATGGGCGACAATTCTAACAACCAATCTCTATGATTACTCTGCTAACTGCTTGCAGTAACACCAGAACCAGCATAAAAAACCATAGTTCGGAGAAGCACAATAATCTGGAGAGCTCTGGGAGGAAATGTTTAGAATTTCAACAGAAGACGATGCTAGTCCCACTGAAAGGGTGAAGACTCTACCTGAGAGTTTATATAAATCTCAAGGACTAGCACTGAAACTAACAAGCTGAAAAATAAAATCTTTTACAGCATTCTGGGAGAGGGTATTTTTGAAGCAGATGGAGAAAATTCTGACCACACTGACAGGGTGAAAACCATTCCGGGGAGAAGATAAAGATAGAGAATATATATATATATATATATATATATATATATATATATATATATAAGAAAAAATTTTGCTAAGAGCAACAAACACCATAAATAAATTTACTCTACAAATACCTTAACTTCAACCTAAGAGCCAAAAAATTATTACTTTAAAACGATAAAATCATAAAAAGATAAAAAGAATAACAAATAACTAAATACTTATTAAGTATGTTAAAACCGAGCTTTCGACCTTAACACCCGGATATCTTTATTCAAGGTATTTGTGGGAGTGAAGTAAAAGGAAAACTGAAACATCTACTCGAAGATGAAGACTCAAACAATCAAATTTTGTTGGTTGGTTCGGGAATTATGTACAATATTAGCATGAAAATGTTTTCTTCCAAAATATTTTTGTAAACTTTTCATCTTTTATTAAATTATTTAAAATATCAATTTTCACTTCACCAGGGGACCAATTAAAATTATTAGAATTTTTAAAGATGAAAGATTCTAAAAACTTTCTATTATCGTTATTTTGGCAAAAAAATAGCAATTTTGCCAAACTCATATCAATTATGTGATTTTTTTTTTCCTTCTCTATGCTGATGCAACGCAGAGTTACGATCACCACACCTCAGACTATAGTCATGCTCATAAATACGTCTTTTAAAATCATTAGTTTCTCCTTAGTACCTTCTCATTTTTATCAGACAACCGGGATATAGATATAAATTTTCTTTTAAAGAGTATTAGGGACAGATTGTACAAACAATACCGTGTTTGAGAAAAGTCTTTTAATTATGGGATCAACATAAAATGGAATGATAATTCTTTCATTGTGAGGTTTCTTTTTCTTAACATTAGTCCCTTCACCATATATTTTTTTCTTAGCTTTACAAAAAGCTTTATTTATAACGCTATCAGGATAGAAAAGGGATCTGAAAGTTTTTCTTATGAAATTTAGTTTATTTGTAAGAGAGGAAAGAGAACAGATTTTTAATGCTCTGATATATTGTGATGCAACAATGCCCATTTTTGTATGAAACGAATGTGAAGAATACCAATGAATATATGAGTTTGAATAGGTGGGCTTTCTAAAAACAGAAAAAAAGTGGCTGCAATTAACATTATTTACATCAATAAGGATATCTAAAAAAGATATTTTTATTGTTTTTCATTTTCTCAAGCGTAAATTTTATTGATGGGACTTTATTTGGGTTCTGAAATATTCGTCTTCATGTAGATGTTTCAATTTTTCTTTTTCTTCACTCCCCACAAATACTTTGAATAAAGACCTCCTTGTGCTGAGGTCGTAAGCTCGATTTTTAACATACTTAACAAGTTTCAGTTATTTGATATTCTTTTTATCTTTTATGATCTTATTGTTTTAAAGTAAGAATTTTTTCGCTCTTAGGTTGAAATTAGGGTATTTATTTAGTGTATATATATATATATATATATATATATATATATATATATATATATATATATATATATATATATATATATATATATATATATATATATATATATATATATATATATATATTTTACCTCTGAGAGAATTAATAAATTAAACAAAAGTTCTTCATCTAAGTTTTCTTCTTCAGTTACTTCTGGGCTTTCTGTTAAAGCCATAATAAGGCGATAGATGCATGGTAAGTACAAATTAAGGGTCTTTTCTGCATTCACCTAATATATATATATATATATATATATATATATATATATATATATATATATATATATATATATATATATATATATATATATATATATATATATATATATATATATACTACATAAAAAAGAAGTTTTTTCAAGTTACCAAGGCTACACTTCCCACGGAACCTAAGAAATCTTTGTAGGAGTAGCACTTGACAGGCACCAGCTACCAGGTTGGATGGATGAAGAAAAAAAGGAAGAAGATAAAGAAAGAAGAAAGAGGAAAGAAGAGGCAAGAAGATGAAAGAAGAGGGTAGAATAGTCAAGATGATGAAAGATGAGGGAAGAAGAGGCAAGATGATAAAAGAAGAGGGAAGAAGAAGCAAGATGATGAAAGAAGAGAGAAGAAGATGAAAAAAGAGGGGAGAAGATAAAAGAAGAGGGAAGAAAAATAAAGAAGAAATAAGAAGAAAGAAGAAATATGAAAGAATAATAAATTTGGAAAAAAGAATGAAGAAAAAGAATGAAAGAGTAAAAAGAAATAATCATGGCGGAAGGTACAATGGAAGAAGAAAAAGAAAGAAGAAAGAAGAGAAAAGAAAAGGCAAGAAGATAAAAGAAGAGGGTAGAAGAGGCAAGATGATGAACGAAGAGCGAAGAAGAGGCAAGATGATGAAAGAAGAGGGAACAAGAAGCAAGATAATGAAACAAGAGGCAAGAAGAGGGGAGAAGATGGGAGAAGATGGAAGAAGAGGCAAGAAGAGGGGAGAAGATGAAAGAAGAGGGATGAAAAGGAAAGAAGAAATAAGAAGAAAGAATAAATGACAAAAAAGAATGAAGAAAAAGAAAGAGAAAAAAGAAATAAGAAGAAAAAAAAGAGAAGAGGAATGAAAAAGAAGAAAAGTAAGATGAGGAATGAAGAAGATAAAATAGAGGAAGGAAGAATGAAGAGGAAAGAAGAATGAAGAAAGAAGTGGGAAAAGGAAAGAAAATTAAGAAAAAATAGAAAGAAAGATGAAGAGAAAGGAGGAAAGAAGAGGGAAGAAGAAAAAATAAGAAAGGAAAATGAATAAAGAAAAATAAAAAATAAAATGAATAAAGAA